>CAXARA010000237.1:0-81654 GCA_963971135.1 Stenus bimaculatus | reverse complement strand
AAAAATCAAACAAAAACTGCTGTAACTTTTTATTTCTTTATAAAAAAATGTAAATTTTGTTTAAATAATTTTATTTTCATGAAATCTAATTAGAAATGTAGTTTTAAAATTTTTCGGACGATTATTTTTACAATTATACCAAAAAAAACGTTTTTTTTTAGAAATAATGCGTTTTTCTTAAAAATCAAACAAAAACTGCTGTAACTTTTTTATTTCTTAATAAAAAACTGTAAATTTTGTTTAAATAATTTTATTTTAATGAAATCTAATTAGAAATGTAGTTTTAAAATTTTTCGGACGATTATTTTTAAAATTATACCAAAAAAAACCTTTTTCTTAAAAATCACACAAAAACTGCAGAAACTTTTTTATTTCTTTATAAAAAAATGTAAATTTTGTTTAAATAATTTTATTTCATGAAATCTAATTAGAAATGTAGTTTTAAAATTTTTCTGTCGATTATTTTAAAATTATTCCAAAAAAACGTTATTTTTTAGAAATAATGCGTTTTTCTTAAAAATCAAACAAAAACTGCTGTAACTTTTTATTTCTTTATAAAAAAATGTAAATTTTGTTTAAATAATTTTATTTTCATGAAATCTAATTAGAAATGTAGTTTTAAAATTTTCTGTCGATTATTTTTAAAATTATACCAAAAAAACGTTATTTTTTAGAAATAATGCGTTTTTCTTAAAAATCAAACAAAAACTGCTGTAACTTTTTTATTTCTTTATAAAAAAATGTAAATTTTGTTTAAATAATTTTATTTTCATGAAATCTAATTAGAATGTAGTTTAAAATTTTTCGGTCGATTATTTTTAAAATTATACCAAAAAAACGTTTTTCTTAAAAATCACACAAAACTGCAGAAACTATTTTATTTCTTTATAAAAAAATGTAAATTTTGTTTAAATAATTTTATTTTCATGAAATCTAAATAGAAATGTAGTTTTAAAATTTTTCGGACGATTATTTTTAAAATTATACCAAAAAAAACGTTATTTTTTAGAAATAATGCGTTTTTCTTAAAAATCAAACAAAAACTGCTGTAACTTTTTTATTTCTTAATAAAAAACTGTAAATTTTGTTTAAATAATTTTATTTTCATGAAATCTAATTAGAAATGTAGTTTTAAAATTTTTCGGACGATTATTTTTAAAATTATACCAAAAAAACGTTTTTCTTAAAAATCACACAAAAACTGCGCAGAAACTGTTTATTCTTTATAAAAAAATGTAAATTTTGTTTAATAATTTTATTTTCATGAAATCTAATTAGAAATGTAGTTTAAAATTTTTCTGTCGATTATTTTTAAATTATACCAAAAAAACGTTATTTTTTAGAAATAATGCGTTTTTCTTAAAAATCAAACAAAAACTGCTGTAACTTTTTTATTTCTTTATAAAAAAAATGTAAATTTTGTTTAAATAATTTTATTTTCATGAAATCTAATTAGAAATGTAGTTTAAAATTTTTCTGTCGATTATTTTTAAAATTATACCAAAAAAACGTTATTTTTTAGAAATAATGCGTTTTTCTTAAAAATCAAACAAAAACTGCTGTAACTTTTTTATTTCTTTATAAAAAAATGTAAATTTTGTTTAAATAATTTTATTTTCATGAAATCTAATTAGAAATGCAGTTTTAAAATTTTTCGGTCGATTATTTTTAAAATTATACCAAAAAACGTTTTTCTTAAAAATCAAACAAAAACTGCAGAAACTTTTTTATTTCTTTATAAAAAAATGTAAATTTTGTTTAAATAATTTTATTTCATGAAATCTAATTAGAAATGTAGTTTTAAAATTTTTCGGACGATTATTTTTAAAATTATACCAAAAAAACGTTATTTTTTAGAAATAATGCGTTTTTCTTAAAAATCAAACAAAAACTGCTGTAACTTTTTTATTTCTTAATAAAAAACGGTAAATTTTGTTTAAATAATTTTATTTTCATGAAATCTAATTAGAAATGTAGTTTTAAATATTTTCGGACGATTATTTTTAAAATTATACCAAAAAAAACGTTTTTCTTAAAAATCACACAAAAACTGCAGAAACTGTTTATTTCTTTATAAAAAAATGTAAATTTTGTTTAAATAATTTTATTTTCATGAAATCTAATTAGAAATGTAGTTTTAAAATTTTTCTGTCGATTATTTTTAAATTATACCAAAAAAAACGTTATTTTTAGAAATAATGCGTTTTTCTTAAAAATCAAACAAAAACTGCTGTAACTTTTTTATTTCTTTATAAAAAAATGTAAATTTTGTTTAAATAATTTTATTTTCATGAAATCTAATTAGAAATGTAGTTTTAAAATTTTTCGGACGATTATTTTTAAAATTATACCAAAAAAACGTTATTTTTTAGAAATAATGCGTTTTTCTTAAAAATCAAACAAAAACTGCTGTAACTTTTTTATTTCTTATAAAAAACGGTAAATTTTGTTTAAATAATTTTATTTTCATGAAATCTAATTAGAAATGTAGTTTTAAAATTTTTCGGACGATTATTTTTAAAATTATACCAAAAAAACGTTTTCTTAAAAATCACACAAAAACTGCAGAAACTGTTTATTTCTTTATAAAAAAATGTAAATTTTGTTTAAATAATTTTATTTTCATGAAATCTAATTAGAAATGTAGTTTTAAAATTTTTCGGTCGATTATTTTTAAAATTATACCAAAAAAACGTTTTTCTTAAAAATCACACAAAAACTGCAGACACTTTTTTATTTCTTTATAAAAAAATGTAAATTTTGTTTAAATAATATTATTTTCATGAAATCTAATTAGAAATGTAGTTTTAAAATTTTTCGGACGATTACTTTTAAAATTATATCAAAAAAACGTTATTTTTTAGAAATAATGCGTTTTTCTTAAAAATCAAACAAAAACTGCTGTAACTTTTTATTTCAATATAAAAAAATTTAAATTTTGTTTAAATAATTTTATTTTCATGAAATCTAATTAGAAATGTAGTTTTAAAATTTTTCGGTAGATTATTTTTAAAATTATACCAAAAAAACGTTTTTCTTAAAAATCACACAAAAACTGCAGAAACTTTTTTATTTCTTTATAAAAAAATGTAAATTTTGTTTAAATAATTTTATTTTCATGAAATCTAATTAGAAATGTAGTTTTAAAATTTTTCGGTCGATTATTTTAAAATTATACCAAAAAAACGTTTTTCTTAAAAATCACACAAAAACTGCAGAAACTTTTTTATTTCTTTATAAAAAAATGTAAATTTTGTTTAAATAATTTTATTTTCATAAAATCTAATTAGAAATGTAGTTTTAAAATTTTTCTGTCGATTATTTTTAAAATTATACCAAAAAAACTTTATTTTTTAGAAATAATGCGTTTTTCTTAAAAATCAAACAAAAACTGCTGTAACTTTTTTATTTCTTTATAAAAAAATGTAAATTTTGTTTAAATAATTTTATTTTCATGAAATCTAATTAGAAATGCAGTTTAAAATTTTTCGGTCGATTATTTTTAAAATTATACCAAAAAAACGTTTTTCTTAAAATCACACAAAAACTGCAGAAACTTTTTATTTCTTTATAAAAAAATGTAAATTTTGTTTAAATAATTTTATTTTCATGAAATCTAATTAGAAATGTAGTTTTAAAATTTTTCTGTCGATTATTTTTAAAATTATACCAAAAAAACGTTATTTTTTAGAAATAATGCGTTTTCTTAAAAATCAAACAAAAACTGCTGTAACTTTTTTATGTCTTTATAAAAAATGTAAATTTTATTTAAATAATTTTATTTCATGAAATCTAATTAGAAATGTAGTTTTAAAATTTTTCTGTCGATTATTTTTAAAATTATACCAAAAAAACGTTATTTTTTAGAAATAATGCGTTTTTCTTAAAAATCAAACAAAAACTGCTGTAACTTTTTTATTTCTTATAAAAAAATGTAAATTTTGTTTAAATAATTTTATTTTCATGAAATCTAATTAGAAATGTAGTTTTAAAATTTTCGGTCGATTATTTTTAAAATTATACCAAAAAAACGTTTTTCTTAAAAATCACACAAAAACTGCAGACACTTTTTTTTTCTTTATAAAAAAATGTAAATTTTGTTTAAATAATATTTATTTTCATGAAATCTAATTAGAAATGTAGTTTTAAATTTTTCGGACGATTACTTTTAAAATTATATCAAAAAAACGTTATTTTTTAGAAATAATGCGTTTTTCTTAAAAATCAAACAAAAACTGCTGTAACTTTTTTATTTCAATATAAAAAAATTTAAATTTTGTTTAAATAATTTTATTTCATGAAATCTAATTAGAAATGTAGTTTAAAATTTTTCGGTAGATTATTTTAAAATTATACCAAAAAAACGTTTTTCTTAAAAATCACACAAAAACTGCAGAAACTTTTTTATTTCTTTATAAAAAAATGTAAATTTTGTTTAAATAATTTATTTTCATGAAATCTAATTAGAAATGTAGTTTTAAAATTTTTCTGTCGATTATTTTTAAAATAATACCAAAAAAACGTTATTTTTTAGAAATAATGCGTTTTTCTTAAAAATCAAACAAAAACTGCTGTAACTTTTTTATTTCTTTATAAGAAATGTAAATTTTGTTTAATAATTTATTTTCATGAAATCTAATTAGAAATGTAGTTTTAAAATTTTTCGGACGATTACTTTTAAAATTATATCAAAAAAACGTTATTTTTTAGAAATAATGCGTTTTTCTTAAAAATCAAACAAAAACTGCTGTAACTTTTTTATTTCAATATAAAAAAATTTAAATTTTGTTTAAATAATTTTATTTTCATGAAATCTAATTAGAAATGTAGTTTTAAAATTTTTCGGTAGATTATTTTTAAAATTATACCAAAAAAACGTTTTTCTTAAAAATCACACAAAAACTGCAGAAACTTTTTTATTTCTTTATAAAAAAATGTAAATTTTGTTTAAATAATTTTATTTTCATGAAATCTAATTAGAAATGTAGTTTTAAAATTTTTCTGTCGATTATTTTTAAAATAATACCAAAAAAACGTTATTTTTTAGAAATAATGCGTTTTTCTTAAAAATCAAACAAAAACTGCTGTAACTTTTTTATTTCTTTATAAAGAAATGTAAATTTTGTTTAAATAATTTTATTTTCATGAAATCTAATTAGAAATGTAGTTTTAAAATTTTTCGGTCGATTATTTTTAAAATTATAACAAAAAAACGTTTTTCTTAAAAGTCACACAAAAACTGCAGAAACTTTTTTATTTCTTTATAAAAAAATGTAAATTTTGTTTAAATAATTTTATTTTCATGAAATCTAATTAGAAATGTAGTTTTAAAATTTTTCGGACGATTATTTTTAAAATTATACCAAAAAAACGTTATTTTTTAGAAATAATGCGTTTTTCTTAAAAATCAAACAAAAACTGCTGTAACTTTTTTATTTTTTAATAACAAACTGTAAATTTTGTTTAAATAATTTTATTTTCATGAAATCTAATTAGAAATGTAGTTTTAAAATTTTTCGGACGATTATTTTTAAAATTATACCAAAAAAACGTTATTTTTTAGAAATAATGCGTTTTTCTTAAAAATCAAACAAAAACTGCTGTAACTTTTTTATGTCTTTATAAAAAATGTAAATTTTATTTAAATAATTTTATTTTCATGAAATCTAATTAGAAATGTAGTTTTAAAATTTTTCTGTCGATTATTTTTAAAATTATACCAAAAAAACGTTATTTTTTAGAAATAATGCGTTTTTCTTAAAAATCAAACAAAAACTGCAGAAACTTTTTTATTTCTTTATAAAAAAATGTAAATTTTGTTTAAATAATTTTATTTTCATGAAATCTAATTAGAAATGTAGTTTTAAAATTTTTCTGTCGATTATTTTTAAAATTATACCAAAAAAACGTTTTTCTTAAAAATCACACAAAAACTGCAGAAACTTTTTTATTTCTTTATAAAAAAATGTAAATTTTGTTTAAATAATTTTATTTTCATGAAATCTAATTAGAAATGTAGTTTTAAAATTTTTCTGTCGATTATTTTTAAAATTATACCAAAAAAACGTTATTTTTTAGAAATAATGCGTTTTTCTTAAAAATCAAACAAAAACTGCTGTAACTTTTTTATGTCTTTATAAAAAATGTAAATTTTATTTAAATAATTTTATTTTCATGAAATCTAATTAGAAATGTAGTTTTAAAATTTTTCTGTCGATTATTTTTAAAATTATACCAAAAAAACGTTATTTTTTAGAAATAATGCGTTTTTCTTAAAAATCAAACAAAAACTGCTGTAACTTTTTTATGTCTTTATAAAAAATGTAAATTTTATTTAAATAATTTTATTTTCATGAAATCTAATTAGAAATGTAGTTTTAAAATTTTTCTGTCGATTATTTTTAAAATTATACCAAAAAAACGTTATTTTTTAGAAATAATGCGTTTTTCTTAAAAATCAAACAAAAACTGCTGTAACTTTTTTATTTCTTTATAAAAAAATGTAAATTTTGTTTAAATAATTTTATTTTCATGAAATCTAATTAGAAATGTAGTTTTAAAATTTTTCGGTCGATTATTTTTAAAATTATACCAAAAAAACGTTTTTCTTAAAAATCACACAAAAACTGCAGACACTTTTTTATTTCTTTATAAAAAAATGTAAATTTTGTTTAAATAATATTATTTTCATGAAATCTAATTAGAAATGTAGTTTTAAAATTTTTCGGACGATTACTTTTAAAATTATATCAAAAAAACGTTATTTTTTAGAAATAATGCGTTTTTCTTAAAAATCAAACAAAAACTGCTGTAACTTTTTTATTTCAATATAAAAAAATGTAAATTTTGTTTAAATAATTTTATTTTCATGAAATCTAATTAGAAATGTAGTTTTAAAATTTTTCGGACGATTATTTTTAAAATTATACCAAAAAAACGTTATTTTTTAGAAATAATGCGTTTTTCTTAAAAATCAAACAAAAACTGCTGTAACTTTTTTATTTCTTTATAAAAAAATGTAAATTTTGTTTAAATAATTTTATTTTCATGAAATCTAATTAGAAATGTAGTTTTAAAATTTTTCGGTCGATTATTTTTAAAATTATACCAAAAAAACGTTTTTCTTAAAAATCACACAAAAACTGCAGAAACTTTTTTATTTCTTTATAAAAAAATGTAAATTTTGTTTAAATAATTTTATTTTCATGAAATCTAATTTGAAATGTAGTTTTAAAATTTTTCGGACGAGAACTTTTAAAATTATATCTAAAAAACGTTATTTTTTAGAAATAATGCGTTTTTCTTAAAAATCAAACAAAAACTGTGTAACTTTTTTATTTCTTTATAAAAAAATGTAAATTTTGTTTAAATAATTTTATTTTCATGAAATCTAATTTGAAATGTAGTTTTAAAAATTTTTCGGTCGATTATTTTTAAAATTATACCAAAAAAACGTTTTTCTTAAAAATCACACATAAACTGCAGAAACTTTTTTATTTCTTTATAAAAAATGTAAATTTTGTTTAAATAATTTTATTTTCATGAAATCTAATTAGAAATGTAGTTTTAAAATTTTTCTGTCGATTATTTTTAAAATTATACCAAAAAAACGTTATTTTTTAGAAATAATGCGTTTTTCTTAAAAATCAAACAAAAACTGCTGTAACTTTTTTATTTCTTTATAAAAAAATGTAAATTTTGTTTAAATAATTTTATTTTCATAAAATCTAATTAGAAATGTAGTTTTAAAATTTTTCGGTCGATTATTTTTAAAATTATAACAAAAAAACGTTTTTCTTAAAAGTCACACAAAAACTGCAGAAACTTTTTTATTTCTTTATAAAAAAATGTAAATTTTGTTTAAATAATTTTATTTTCATGAAATCTAATTAGAAATGCAGTTTTAAAACTTTTCGGTCGATTATTTTTAAAATTATACCAAAAAAACGTTTTTCTTAAAAATCACACAAAAACTGCAGAAACTTTTTTATTTCTTTATAAAAAAATGTAAATTTTGTTTAAATAATTTTATTTTCATGAAATCTAATTAGAAATGTAGTTTTAAAATTTTTCTGTCGATTATTTTTAAAATTATACCAAAAAAACGTTATTTTTTAGAAATAATGCGTTTTTCTTAAAAATCAAACAAAAACTGCTGTAACTTTTTTATGTCTTTATAAAAAATGTAAATTTTATTTAAATAATTTTATTTTCATGAAATCTAATTAGAAATGTAGTTTTAAAATTTTTCTGTCGATTATTTTTAAAATTATACCAAAAAAACGTTATTTTTTAGAAATAATGCGTTTTTCTTAAAAATCAAACAAAAACTGCTGTAACTTTTTTATTTCTTTATAAAAAAATGTAAATTTTGTTTAAATAATTTTATTTTCATGAAATCTAATTAGAAATGTAGTTTTAAAATTTTTCGGTCGATTATTTTTAAAATTATACCAAAAAAACGTTTTTCTTAAAAATCACACAAAAACTGCAGACACTTTTTTATTTCTTTATAAAAAAATGTAAATTTTGTTTAAATAATATTATTTTCATGAAATCTAATTAGAAATGTAGTTTTAAAATTTTTCGGACGATTACTTTTAAAATTATATCAAAAAAACGTTATTTTTTAGAAATAATGCGTTTTTCTTAAAAATCAAACAAAAACTGCTGTAACTTTTTTATTTCAATATAAAAAAATGTAAATTTTGTTTAAATAATTTTATTTTCATGAAATCTAATTAGAAATGTAGTTTTAAAATTTTTCGGACGATTATTTTTAAAATTATACCAAAAAAACGTTATTTTTTAGAAATAATGCGTTTTTCTTAAAAATCAAACAAAAACTGCTGTAACTTTTTTATTTCTTTATAAAAAAATGTAAATTTTGTTTAAATAATTTTATTTTCATGAAATCTAATTAGAAATGTAGTTTTAAAATTTGTCGGTCGATTATTTTTAAAATTATACCAAAAAAACGTTTTTCTTAAAAATCACACAAAAACTGCAGAAACTTTTTTATTTCTTTATAAAAAAATGTAAATTTTGTTTAAATAATTTTATTTTCATGAAATCTAATTAGAAATGTAGTTTTAAAATTTTTCGGACGATTACTTTTAAAATTATATCTAAAAAACGTTATTTTTTAGAAATAATGCGTTTTTCTTAAAAATCAAACAAAAACTGTGTAACTTTTTTATTTCTTTATAAAAAAAAGTAAATTTTGTTTAAATAATTTTATTTTCATGAAATCTAATTTGAAATGTAGTTTTAAAAATTTTTCGGTCGATTATTTTTAAAATTATACCAAAAAAACGTTTTTCTTAAAAATCACACATAAACTGCAGAAACTTTTTTATTTCTTTATAAAAAATGTAAATTTTGTTTAAATAATTTTATTTTCATGAAATCTAATTAGAAATGTAGTTTTAAAATTTTTCTGTCGATTATTTTTAAAATTATACCAAAAAAACGTTATTTTTTAGAAATAATGCGTTTTTCTTAAAAATCAAACAAAAACTGCTGTAACTTTTTTATTTCTTTATAAAAAAATGTAAATTTTGTTTAAATAATTTTATTTTCATAAAATCTAATTAGAAATGTAGTTTTAAAATTTTTCGGTCGATTATTTTTAAAATTATAACAAAAAAACGTTTTTCTTAAAAGTCACACAAAAACTGCAGAAACTTTTTTATTTCTTTATAAAAAAATGTAAATTTTGTTTAAGTAATTTTATTTTCATGAAATCTAATTAGAAATGTAGTTTTAAAATTTTTCGGACGATTATTTTTAAAATTATACCAAAAAAACGTTATTTTTTAGAAATAATGCGTTTTTCTTAAAAATCAAACAAAAACTGCTGTAACTTTTTTATTTTTTAATAACAAACTGTAAATTTTGTTTAAATAATTTTATTTTCATGAAATCTAATTAGAAATGTAGTTTTTAAATTTTTCGGACGATTATTTTTAAAATTATACCAAAAAAAACATTTTTCTTAAAAATCACACAAAAACTGCAGAAACTTTTTTATTTCTTTATAAAAAAATGTAAATTTTGTTTAAATAATTTTATGTTCATGAAATCTAATTAGAAATGTAGTTTCAAAATTTTTCTGTCGATTATTTTTAAAATTATACCAAAAAAACGTTATTTTTTAGAAATAATGCGTTTTTCTTAAAAATCAAACAAAAACTGCTGTAACTTTTTTATTTCTTTATAAAAAAATGTAAATTTTGTTAAAATAATTTTATTTTCATGAAATCTAATTAGAAATGTAGTTTTAAAATTTTTCGGTTGATTATTTTTAAAATTATACCAAAAAAACGTTTTTCTTAAAAATCACACAAAAACTGCAGAAACTTTTTTATTTCTTTATAAAAAAATGTAAATTTTGTTTAAATAATTTTATTTTCATGAAATCTAATTAGAAATGTAGTTTTAAATCTTTTCGGACGATTACTTTTAAAATTATATCAAAAAAACTTTATTGTTTAGAAATAATGCGTTTTTCTTAAAAATCAGACAAAAACTGCTGTAACTTTTTTATTTCTTTATAAAAAAATGTAAATTTTGTTTAAATAATTTTATTTTTATGAAATCTAATTAGAAATGTAGTTTTAAAATTTTTCTGTCGATTATTTTTAAAATTATACCAAAAAAACTTTATTTTTTAGAAATAATGCGTTTTTCTTAAAAATCAAACAAAAACTGCTGTAACTTTTTTATTTCTTTATAAAAAAATGTAAATTTTGTTTAAATAATTTTATTTTCATGAAATCTAATTAGAAATGTAGTTTTAAAATTTTTCGGTCGATTATTTTTAAAATTATACCAAAAAAACGTTTTTCTTAAAAATCACACAAAAACTGCAGAAACTTTTTTATTTCTTTATAAAAAAATGTAAATTTTGTTTAAATAATTTTATTTTCATGAAATCTAATTAGAAATGTAGTTTTAAAATTTTTCGGACGATTATTTTTAAAATTATACCAAAAAAACCTTATTTTTTAGAAATAATGCGTTTTTCTTAAAAATCAAACAAAAACTGTTGTAACTTTTTTATTTCTTAATCAAAAACTGTAAATTTTGTTTAAATAATTTTATTTTCATGAAATCTAATTAGAAATGTAGTTTTAAAATTTTTCGGTCGATTATTTTTAAAATTATACCAAAAAAACGTTTTTCTTAAAAATCACACAAAAACTGCAGAAACTTTTTTATTTCTTTATAAAAAAATGTAAATTTTGTTTAAATAATTTTATTTTCATGAAATCTAATTAGAAATGAAGTTTTAAAATTTTTCTGTCGATTATTTTTAAAATTATACCAAAAAAACGTTATTTTTTAGAAATAATGCGTTTTTCTTAAAAATCAAACAAAAACTGCTGTAACTTTTTTATTTCTTTATAAAAAAATGTAAATTTTGTTTAAATAATTTTATTTTCATGAAATCTAATTAGAAATGTAGTTTTAAAATTTTTCGGTCGATTATTTTTAAAATTATACCAAAAAAACGTTTTTCTTAAAAATCACACAAAAACTGCAGACACTTTTTTATTTCTTTATAAAAAAATGTAAATTTTGTTTAAATAATATTATTTTCATGAAATCTAATTAGAAATGTAGTTTTAAAATTTTTCGGACGATTACTTTTAAAATTATATCAAAAAAACGTTATTTTTTAGAAATAATGCGTTTTTCTTAAAAATCAAACAAAAACTGCTGTAACTTTTTTATTTCAATATAAAAAAATGTAAATTTTATTTAAATAATTTTATTTTCATGAAATCTAATTAGAAATGTAGTTTTAAAATTTTTCGGTAGATTATTTTTAAAATTATACCAAAAAAACGTTTTTCTTAAAAATCACACAAAAACTGCAGAAACTATTTTATTTCTTTATAAAAAAATGTAAATTTTGTTTAAATAATTTTATTTTCATGAAATCTAATTAGAAATGGAGTTTTAAAATTTTTCGGTCGATTATTTTTAAAATTATACCAAAAAAACGTTTTTCTTAAAAATCACACAAAAACTGCAGAAACTTTTTTATTTCTTTATAAAAAAATGTAAATTTTGTTTAAATAATTTTATTTTCATGAAATCTAATTAGAAATGTAGTTTTAAAATTTTTCTGTCGATTATTTTTAAAATTATACCAAAAAAACGTTTTTTTTTTAGAAATAATGCGTTTTTCTTAAAAATCAAACAAAAACTGCTGTAACTTTTTTATTTCTTAATAAAAAACTGTAAATTTTGTTTAAATAATTTTATTTTAATGAAATCTAATTAGAAATGTAGTTTTAAAATTTTTCGGACGATTATTTTTAAAATTATACCAAAAAAACCTTTTTCTTAAAAATCACACAAAAACTGCAGAAACTTTTTTATTTCTTTATAAAAAAATGTAAATTTTGTTTAAATAATTTTATTTTCATGAAATCTAATTAGAAATGTAGTTTTAAAATTTTTCGGTCGATTATTTTTAAAATTATACCAAAAAAACGTTTTTCTTAAAAATCACACAAAAACTGCAGAAACTTTTTTATTTCTTTATAAAAAAATGTAAATTTTGTTTAAATAATTTTATTTTCATGAAATCTAATTAGAAATGTAGTTTTAAAATTTTTCTGTCGATTATTTTTAAAATTATACCAAAAAAACGTTATTTTTTAGAAATAATGCGTTTGTTTTAAAAATCAAACAAAAACTGCTGTAACTTTTTTATTTCTTTATAAAAAAATGTAAATTTTGTTTAAATAATTTTATTTTCATGAAATCTAATTAGAAATGTAGTTTTAAAATTTTTCGGACGATTATTTTTACAATTATACCAAAAAAACGTTTTTTTTTTAGAAATAATGCGTTTTTCTTAAAAATCAAACAAAAACTGCTGTAACTTTTTTATTTCTTAATAAAAAACTGTAAATTTTGTTTAAATAATTTTATTTTCATGAAATCTAATTAGAAATGTAGTTTTAAAATTTTTCTGTCGATTATTTTTAAAATTATACCAAAAAAACGTTATTTTTTAGAAATAATGCGTTTGTTTTAAAAATCAAACAAAAACTGCTGTAACTTTTTTATTTCTTTATAAAAAAATGTAAATTTTGTTTAAATAATTTTATTTTCATGAAATCTAATTAGAAATGTAGTTTTAAAATTTTTCGGACGATTATTTTTACAATTATACCAAAAAAACGTTTTTTTTTTAGAAATAATGCGTTTTTCTTAAAAATCAAACAAAAACTGCTGTAACTTTTTTATTTCTTAATAAAAAACTGTAAATTTTGTTTAAATAATTTTATTTTAATGAAATCTAATTAGAAATGTAGTTTTAAAATTTTTCGGACGATTATTTTTAAAATTATACCAAAAAAACCTTTTTCTTAAAAATCACACAAAAACTGCAGAAACTTTTTTATTTCTTTATAAAAAAATGTAAATTTTGTTTAAATAATTTTATTTTCATGAAATCTAATTAGAAATGTAGTTTTAAAATTTTTCTGTCGATTATTTTTAAAATTATTCCAAAAAAACGTTATTTTTTAGAAATAATGCGTTTTTCTTAAAAATCAAACAAAAACTGCTGTAACTTTTTTATTTCTTTATAAAAAAATGTAAATTTTGTTTAAATAATTTTATTTTCATGAAATCTAATTAGAAATGTAGTTTTAAAATTTTTCTGTCGATTATTTTTAAAATTATACCAAAAAAACGTTATTTTTTAGAAATAATGCGTTTTTCTTAAAAATCAAACAAAAACTGCTGTAACTTTTTTATTTCTTTATAAAAAAATGTAAATTTTGTTTAAATAATTTTATTTTCATGAAATCTAATTAGAAATGTAGTTTTAAAATTTTTCGGTCGATTATTTTTAAAATTATACCAAAAAAACGTTTTTCTTAAAAATCACACAAAAACTGCAGAAACTATTTTATTTCTTTATAAAAAAATGTAAATTTTGTTTAAATAATTTTATTTTCATGAAATCTAAATAGAAATGTAGTTTTAAAATTTTTCGGACGATTATTTTTAAAATTATACCAAAAAAACGTTATTTTTTAGAAATAATGCGTTTTTCTTAAAAATCAAACAAAAACTGCTGTAACTTTTTTATTTCTTAATAAAAAACTGTAAATTTTGTTTAAATAATTTTATTTTCATGAAATCTAATTAGAAATGTAGTTTTAAAATTTTTCGGACGATTATTTTTAAAATTATACCAAAAAAACGTTTTTCTTAAAAATCACACAAAAACTGCAGAAACTGTTTATTTCTTTATAAAAAAATGTAAATTTTGTTTAAATAATTTTATTTTCATGAAATCTAATTAGAAATGTAGTTTTAAAATTTTTCTGTCGATTATTTTTAAAATTATACCAAAAAAACGTTATTTTTTAGAAATAATGCGTTTTTCTTAAAAATCAAACAAAAACTGCTGTAACTTTTTTATTTCTTTATAAAAAAATGTAAATTTTGTTTAAATAATTTTATTTTCATGAAATCTAATTAGAAATGTAGTTTTAAAATTTTTCTGTCGATTATTTTTAAAATTATACCAAAAAAACGTTATTTTTTAGAAATAATGCGTTTTTCTTAAAAATCAAACAAAAACTGCTGTAACTTTTTTATTTCTTTATAAAAAAATGTAAATTTTGTTTAAATAATTTTATTTTCATGAAATCTAATTAGAAATGCAGTTTTAAAATTTTTCGGTCGATTATTTTTAAAATTATACCAAAAAAACGTTTTTCTTAAAAATCAAACAAAAACTGCAGAAACTTTTTTATTTCTTTATAAAAAAATGTAAATTTTGTTTAAATAATTTTATTTTCATGAAATCTAATTAGAAATGTAGTTTTAAAATTTTTCGGACGATTATTTTTAAAATTATACCAAAAAAACGTTATTTTTTAGAAATAATGCGTTTTTCTTAAAAATCAAACAAAAACTGCTGTAACTTTTTTATTTCTTAATAAAAAACGGTAAATTTTGTTTAAATAATTTTATTTTCATGAAATCTAATTAGAAATGTAGTTTTAAAATTTTTCGGACGATTATTTTTAAAATTATACCAAAAAAACGTTTTTCTTAAAAATCACACAAAAACTGCAGAAACTGTTTATTTCTTTATAAAAAAATGTAAATTTTGTTTAAATAATTTTATTTTCATGAAATCTAATTAGAAATGTAGTTTTAAAATTTTTCTGTCGATTATTTTTAAAATTATACCAAAAAAACGTTATTTTTTAGAAATAATGCGTTTTTCTTAAAAATCAAACAAAAACTGCTGTAACTTTTTTATTTCTTTATAAAAAAATGTAAATTTTGTTTAAATAATTTTATTTTCATGAAATCTAATTAGAAATGTAGTTTTAAAATTTTTCTGTCGATTATTTTTAAAATTATACCAAAAAAACGTTATTTTTTAGAAATAATGCGTTTTTCTTAAAAATCAAACAAAAACTGCTGTAACTTTTTTATTTCTATATAAAAAAATGTAAATTTTGTATAAATAATTTTATTTTCATGAAATCTAATTAGAAATGCAGTTTTAAAATTTTTCGGTCGATTATTTTTAAAATTATACCAAAAAAACGTTTTTCTTAAAAATCACACAAAAACTGCAGAAACTTTTTTATTTCTTTATAAAAAAATGTAAATTTTGTTTAAATAATTTTATTTTCATGAAATCTAATTAGAAATGTAGTTTTAAAATTTTTCTGTCGATTATTTTTAAAATTATACCAAAAAAACGTTATTTTTTAGAAATAATGCGTTTTTCTTAAAAATCAAACAAAAACTGCTGTAACTTTTTTATGTCTTTATAAAAAATGTAAATTTTATTTAAATAATTTTATTTTCATGAAATCTAATTAGAAATGTAGTTTTAAAATTTTTCTGTCGATTATTTTTAAAATTATACCAAAAAAACGTTATTTTTTAGAAATAATGCGTTTTTCTTAAAAATCAAACAAAAACTGCTGTAACTTTTTTATTTCTTTATAAAAAAATGTAAATTTTGTTTAAATAATTTTATTTTCATGAAATCTAATTAGAAATGTAGTTTTAAAATTTTTCGGTCGATTATTTTTAAAATTATACCAAAAAAACGTTTTTCTTAAAAATCACACAAAAACTGCAGACACTTTTTTATTTCTTTATAAAAAAATGTAAATTTTGTTTAAATAATATTATTTTCATGAAATCTAATTAGAAATGTAGTTTTAAAATTTTTCGGACGATTACTTTTAAAATTATATCAAAAAAACGTTATTTTTTAGAAATAATGCGTTTTTCTTAAAAATCAAACAAAAACTGCTGTAACTTTTTTATTTCAATTTAAAAAAATGTAAATTTTGTTTAAATAATTTTATTTTCATGAAATTTAATTAGAAATGTAGTTTTAAAATTTTTCGGTAGATTATTTTTAAAATTATACCAAAAAAACGTTTTTCTTAAAAATCACACAAAAACTGCAGAAACTTTTTTATTTCTTTATAAAAAAATGTAAATTTTGTTTAAATAATTTTATTTTCATGAAATCTAATTAGAAATGTAGTTTTAAAATTTTTCGGACGATTACTTTTAAAATTATATCAAAAAAACGTTATTTTTTAGAAATAATGCGTTTTTCTTAAAAATCAAACAAAAACTGCTGTAACTTTTTTATTTCTTTATAAAAAAATGTAAATTTTGTTTAAATAATTTTATTTTCATGAAATCTAATTAGAAATGTAGTTTTAAAATTTTTCGGTCGATTATTTTTAAAATTATACCAAAAAAACGTTTTTCTTAAAAATCACACAAAAACTGCAGAAACTTTTTTATTTCTTTATAAAAAAATGTAAATTTTGTTTAAATAATTTTATTTTCATGAAATCTAATTAGAAATGTAGTTTTAAAATTTTTCTGTCGATTATTTTTAAAATTATACCAAAAAAACGTTATTTTTTAGAAATAATGCGTTTGTTTTAAAAATCAAACAAAAACTGCTGTAACTTTTTTATTTCTTTATAAAAAAATGTAAATTTTGTTTAAATAATTTTATTTTCATGAAATCTAATTAGAAATGTAGTTTTAAAATTTTTCGGACGATTATTTTTACAATTATACCAAAAAAACGTTTTTTTTTAGAAATAATGCGTTTTTCTTAAAAATCAAACAAAAACTGCTGTAACTTTTTTATTTCTTAATAAAAAACTGTAAATTTTGTTTAAATAATTTTATTTTAATGAAATCTAATTAGAAATGTAGTTTTAAAATTTTTCGGACGATTATTTTTAAAATTATACCAAAAAAACCTTTTTCTTAAAAATCACACAAAAACTGCAGAAACTTTTTTATTTCTTTATAAAAAAATGTAAATTTTGTTTAAATAATTTTATTTTCATGAAATCTAATTAGAAATGTAGTTTTAAAATTTTTCTGTCGATTATTTTTAAAATTATTCCAAAAAAACGTTATTTTTTAGAAATAATGCGTTTTTCTTAAAAATCAAACAAAAACTGCTGTAACTTTTTTATTTCTTTATAAAAAAATGTAAATTTTGTTTAAATAATTTTATTTTCATGAAATCTAATTAGAAATGTAGTTTTAAAATTTTTCTGTCGATTATTTTTAAAATTATACCAAAAAAACGTTATTTTTTAGAAATAATGCGTTTTTCTTAAAAATCAAACAAAAACTGCTGTAACTTTTTTATTTCTTTATAAAAAAATGTAAATTTTGTTTAAATAATTTTATTTTCATGAAATCTAATTAGAAATGTAGTTTTAAAATTTTTCGGTCGATTATTTTTAAAATTATACCAAAAAAACGTTTTTCTTAAAAATCACACAAAAACTGCAGAAACTTTTTTATTTCTTTATAAAAAAATGTAAATTTTGTTTAAATAATTTTATTTTCATGAAATCTAATTAGAAATGTAGTTTTAAAATTTTTCGGACGATTATTTTTAAAATTATACCAAAAAAACCTTTTTCTTAAAAATCACACAAAAACTGCTGAAACTTTTTTATTTCTTTATAAAAAAATGTAAATTTTGTTTAAATAATTTTATTTTCATGAAATCTAATTAGAAATGTAGTTTTAAAATTTTTCTGTCGATTATTTTTAAAATTATACCAAAAAAACGTTATTTTTTAGAAATAATGCGTTTTTCTTAAAAATCAAACAAAAACTGCTAGTTTTCTTTTGACGAAAACAAAATCAGTTTTTTAAAAATGTTATTTATTTTATTTTTATTAGAGACATGAAAAATTATTGTTTTATTTAATTAAATTACGTTTTTATTATTCGAAGGCAAATTACTGACTGTTTTCTTTAAACTAAAAAGATCACAACACTGGCGTCGCATCTTCCTTATCTACGCATGGTCAGCATTTACCAAGGCTCTTCTTATGTGTGCGGTAATATAATTCCTCCCCTCGAAGATTCAACTGACGGGGTGCAGGCAGGAAGTTGAACGGCTGTTGCGTCATCTTGACCTTGAATTGAATACGTCTCGTTGTTTTTCTTCTTGAAAAATTTTTTATAGGTGAAGAAAAGTACCATTATGATGATTATTGAATATAGAATTATCGTCCATATACTGGGAATGATTGATGGTGACTCCATCTCTTGTATTGGCGATCGAAATTGATTTTCCTTAATTTGGTTCTTCAAAGGTTGGAGATCATCCAGTTGTATGTCATCCAAAAGTAGGGTGAAATTCGGTTGTTTCATTTCGTCGACATTTGTTTCGATGTCTGGGAAAAACATTGGATTATTTTGAAGAGTGGTTGTAAATTTATTACTGATGACTTCTTTGGGTGTATTTATTTGACATCCCAGTGGAATTTCGAATAACAGTGTTCCTTTCACTTTTAAAGTTTCTTTTTGACGATCACATTTTAAGGTGATTACTTCATTTTTTGGAAGAACTCCTATCCATTGGTTGGTACCTTCTAGCTTCTTGAAAATTGCATTGGAGATTTTCGTTTGTATTTGTCGGCATTCGCTGGTGTTTTTCGTTTCGAGAATTTGGATTTCGCAAGGTGAATTTTCTTTGTTTTCTTGAAAATCGATGTCTTCGCAGATGTAGTATTGTGGCATGACGTCATTGCAAACATTGCTTTGGTATGCATAGTACAGTTTGTCTTTTAACAAGAATTTATTTTTTGGAATAATTGTCTTGAATTGATTTTCGTTAAAAATTGGAATCGAATAAAGGTGATAATATTCGAAAATTTGCGGGTACATTATCGGTACATGCAATAAGTAATGAATTTTATTATTTAAAATAAAACAATCTACTTTGATTAAATTTTTAATTAAATCCATATTTTCTTTTGTTATTTCCAAAGGAAATTGTTCAGATTTAAAATTATCTTTTAATTTTGAAATTTCTGAGAATAATTCTTCTGATTGAACAATACTTGAATGCGAAGTCTTTAGTTTACAAAACGAAATAGAGTTCTCTATATCTTGCATGATTGAATTTAAAATTTCGTACATATTTATTATTTGATTTATTGTATCTTTAATAAATATTGAATTTTCAGCAATTAAATTACGCTCGGCAATACGCGAAATTTGAGAAATCCTTGAATTAATTAGGTTTTCGTTATGATTTACCTTTTTAATGACATTGTCGAATTTTTCGACTACACTTAATGAAATTGAATTTTGTTTCAAAATTTCTGAAGAAATTTTTCCTTGATTGTTTTGTATTTCTTTGATTAGCTTCTCGTAACGTTCGCCATCATAAGCATCCAAATTTCCTGTTATTGATTTGAAAATTGAACCTAAAGCATTTACAAGTCCTCTTTTCTTTCTTGTAAAATTTTCAAAATTTGGAATAATTTCGTGTAATTTTGTTTCAACTCTGTCCTTTGTCAAGTTAAGGACTTTTAAGTAGTTTGATGCGTCATTTGTGTAAGCATAATTTAAATGAATTTTGTCAGTTAGATTTTTAAACTGTTTGTCCAACTTATTTACTTCGAGAATTATGGGATTTAGATCAAAATAATGAATTAGGGTGTGAGAAAATTGCTGTACTTTTGCTCGGCCTAAACTTACTGGTATTAGTCCTGGGTTATCCTTTAAATATTTAATGGTGATTTTTTCAGGTAATCCGAAAGCAAAGGATAATCTGAAAGGAAAGTACGTTTAATTATTGTCTTTATTGAAACTGTAAGTTTTTCGAAGTGGTCGTTTTAAATTGTTCATGTGTATTTTAGGCTTGTCAAAAGTTGAAATCGTTTTCGAATTTTCTTTTGTGGCAGTTATTGTCGTTGGTTTATCGAATTTATTAGATGTTTTTTTCCTGGTGTGTTTTTTGATATATGTTTTCATTTGGGGTTGGAATATATCAGGTGGGTCTCTAGTTTTATTTAATTTATCGAATAACTTTTCTTTATTTAAAGTTAAAGATTCGTTTAATTGTGCATACATCAATTTTGTTTTTTCTTTATGGTCATTAATATAATCGTTCATTAATATTTTATTGATATCAATATCAAAGGGATCATCATTACTTAGGTGTCCTGTAATTACGTCGATTGGTTTGAGTTTGGTAACGGAATGGAGGGTGTTATTATAAGCTAATATCGCGTACGTCATTTTCATTTCTGGTGGAGTTTTAGAAAAACCTTTTGTATTTAAAATCCTAATATGCTCTATAAGAGTTGAATGTAATCTCTCAACAGCGCCATTAGATTGGGGGTGGTTAGGTGAACAAAAGTGTACCTTTATTTTATGCAACGCGAGTAGTTCTAAAATCACGCTATTTTTAAATTCGGTTCCGTTATCTACAATTATTTGATTTGGAATACCGTGGTGTGAAAAGAAAATTAACATTTTGTCAACTATTTGGGTTGAATTTAAAGAAATAAGAGGGTATGCTTGTGCGTACTTAGAAAATGTATCGATTATTGTCAAAAATTTTGTTTGTTCGAGAGTGAAAGTATCCATGTGAATTATTTCGAATGGTTTCACTGGTGTTGGTGTGATATTCATTTGCATTTTTACAGGGTGTCTTTCATACTTGCTTTGTTGACAAATTTCACAATCGTCGATGAAGGTTTGTACTGATTGTTTCATCTGGGGCCAATAATATCGCTTCTTTATGCGTTGTTCTGTTTCATCAATCCCTCTGTGGTTTGACTTGCCTTCATGATATCTTTTTATGGTTTCTTCGATATCTGTTTTGTCTTGAACATCTTCTAATTTAAATTTGCAACGTTTAAATTTTAAGGAAGGCCATCTAAAATTTCTGCGTACTACTTCGCAAAATTTCTCGTATGTACCTTCTTTTTCGAAATATAGATGATATTGTACATTTGGGACAATATACGTCTTAATGAAATTAACTACATCATTTTCAAAGTTACTTTCCGAAATTTGTACAAAAAATCTAAATTTTTTCTCGAAAAGTTTTACGGTTTTTACGTCAGCAGGTGTATGAAATACGGTATCGATAATTATTTGATTTAATCCGTGATTAACAGGTGTTTCGGAGATTGGAATACCTACTATGGGATCTTCTTCAGCGTTAGTGTGTACTGTCGCTTCTTCGATGTTTTCCTGTAGTTCGGCGATTTCTTGTCCGATGTTTTCTTGTCTCACGATAGTAGCTTCCTGTTCAAACATGTTTTGGTAGTCTTCTGTTTCGGGGTGAACTAACATAGAAGTATTATCATCGGCGGAATGTTGACCTTTTTCTTGTATCTGTCGGATAATATCCTCTATATCTTCCCAAATGTTTTCTGATTCATGTATGTTTAGTTGAATCCTTGAAAGGGCATCTGCGTTAGTATTTAATTTACCTTTTTTATATGTTATGGTAAAGTCATATTCTTCGAGTCTAATACGCCAACGCATTAGTTTGGAACTAGGATCTTTTAAAGAAAATAGCCACTCTAAAGGCTTGTGATCCGTAATAATGTTGAACTTCCTTCCAAATAAGTAGGGTCGGAAATACTTGGTAGCCCAAACTATGGCCAGTAGTTCCTTCTCAGTTGTGCTATAATTTTGTTCAGCATCATTGAGAGTTCGAGAGGCGTACGCTATCGGAAGGTCTTTGCCAATAGGTCCTTGTGATAGAATCGCGCCTAGAGCTACATTGCTGGCATCCGTTGTCAAATTAAACGTTTTGGAAAAATCTGGGTACTGAAGTATGGGTTCGTTTATTAATAAATTTTTACACGTTTCAAAGCAATTTTTAAATTCTTCATCATGTTTAATTTCAACGCCTTTTTTCAAACACTTTGTAAGTGGTTTCGTGATTTTTGCAAAATTATTAATAAAACGTCTGTAGTAACCTAGCAAACCTAGAAAACCTTTTATTTGTTTGGGTGTTTTTGGTATCGGAAAATTTTTAACGGCCGCGATTTTATCGGGGTTAGGTTTAACTCCGTCGGGGGTCACAATATGGCCTAAGTAAGCCACTTCCTTTCGTAAGAATTCCGATTTATCTAGTTGTACTTTAAAGTTACTTTCCCTGAGCCTCTTGAAAACAGATCTTAGATTTTCAATGTGTTCCTTCAGTGACGTGGAGAAGACGATGATGTCATCGAGGTATACCAAACATTTTTCATTTTGGATTCCTCTAAGGATATTGTCCATAATCCTTTGGAATGTAGCAGGAGCATTCTTCATTCCAAATGGCATTCTGAGAAACTCCCAGTGGCCATTCTCGGTATTAAATGCTGTCTTGCAAATGTCCTTTTCGTCCATCTCAATTTGGTGAAAACCGCTCGCCAAGTCAATGGTGGAAAAATACTGACATAGTCCCAATTTGTCCAGCAAATCGGTGATGTTTGGCAGAGGGTATTTGTCGTCGATGGTCTTCTCATTTAGCTTCCTATAATCTATCACCACGCGCCATTTCTGTTTGCCTGATGAATCGATTTTTTTTGGGACAACCCATATAGGAGATGACCATGGAGAACAACTAGGCCTAATTATATTCTGGTCCAACATTTTTTGAATTTGTTTGTTTACTTCTTCTTTATGGACGAATGGGTATCGGTAAGTTTTTGTATATGCTGGGATTTCGTCATTGGTCTTTACTTGATGTTTAATCTGGTTCGTAAATGTAAGAGGAGTGTCTTCGGAGTAAAATATATCGGAAAATTCGCGACAAAGTTTAATAATTTCTTGTTGCTCTTCGCTATTTAAATGTTCCGTTCGAATTTTTGATAAGTCAAATTTGGGTTTTGAAAGATTTTCAAAATTATTTAAACTGATTTCTTGTAAGGATTTTAAATCAAAAGCTTCGACTTCTATGGGATCGGAAAAATTTAAAGTTACTAATTTCTCTGAGCTGTTTAAAATTCCTGTGAGGGCATAACCGTTTTTTGCTACTGCAATACACTCTGGTATTTCGCAACAATGAAATTTTTGGTGGGGAATTAATATTTCACCATTTTGAATAGATGTTTTAATTTTTATTATTTTTTCTACCCGAGGTTCAATGTTAATTAAATTTAAGTTACAATTAGTCTTATGATAAGTTAATTTAATTTTGGCATATGGGGTTGTTAAAATGCCTTTTCCAAAATCTAAACTTGCGTTTAATTTTTTAAGAATGTCAAGTCCTATTAAACCTTGAAAAACATTATGAAATTTAAAAAGGAAAAATTTTAAATTTGTGACATTTGGTAATTTAAAAATTTTTGAAGCAGGTATATTAACGCTATATTTATGCGCGGACTTTTGAAAAACAGTTGAAACTATAAAAGGATCATTTTGAATTAAATTTGGAAAATATTTATTTGCAATATCTGGGTTTATAAATGACTTTGTTGATCCAGTATCGATTAAGATTTTGATGTTATTTTCTGGAAATATTACGTACGGTAATTCATTATTGTTAGATGTTACATTTAGAGGAATTATTTCGGGGGTTATGTTTGATCGGTGGTTTCGGTAGTTTCCTGAAAATTTTCATTTTCAACGGAATTTTCATCGAAAAAATATTGTGTCTCTTCATTAAAGTCAGTAGACTGGTAGCCTAAAGTATCAGGGATAAATTGTTCTTGATTTTCTTGAGAATATTCATTTGTTTCAACATTATGCATCTGATACGACGTACTGGGTCTAGGATTATTCTTCTGAAAATTGTTCGAAAAATTTGGTCTTACCATAGCATTTCTAATGCTTGATACTCCGCTCATGGGGGTTGGGTTAGGCAAGGGTTTGTTTGGTTGTGGTCTAAAAACATTTGTTTGCTGATAATTTTGAGGTTGTTGTCTAAATATTTGGGGATTACGGAATGTATTTGGTGCCTGATTGGTATTATTGAATTGATAACCGTTCTGGAATCTGTTATTTTGAAATGCATTTTGTTGGTGCGAAAATCGTGGAAAATTATTTGCGTTGTAATTGGTAAATGTGTTAGCGGGTCTTGTTTGTAAATTATTTTGCTTGTTCATGGGTTTCGACTGATTATTTTGATAGTAATTAATATTTTCTTCTTGAAGAATGAATTGAATTGCCTGTTTTAAATCTACAGGGCGCATGCAACGTATAGTGGTGCCTAAGGGTTCTTTTAAACCTGCCAAAAACGTTTCCAATGCTAAATTATTGTAAAGTTCTCGTTTTAATACTTTCGATGCCTCGGTTTCTTCGTGACAGTCGACGTAAGAGCATAATAAATTAAGTATTTGCAAAACACGATCATAAAATTGTTGGGGTTTTTCGTTAGGGTTTTGTCTCATTAAAACTAAGTCTCGATTTAAACAAGTCTCGTCTCTTTGATCCGCAAAATTTCTACGTAAGGTTGTCTTTAATTCGTCCCAACTAGTAACACTTTGGATGTTTACGATAAGCCTTGCGTTTCCGGATAGCTTACCAATTAATGAACTTAATAAATATATGTTTTGAAAATTATTAGGATTATCTCTATTATAAAATGTTGTTACAATGCTTTCGCAAGTGGTTAAATACCTATTTAATTCATTTGGATTGCCGTCGAACTGCGGCACGCAATTCAAATATTCTGGTTTAAATACAGGCTGAGCCATTTCGAAATTGTTTTGTAAAATATTTTCAAGATTATTCAAATTAGAATTGTTATTCTCTGTTTCTGAATTATTTTCGATTTCTTGAATTTGATTATGATTATTATTTTGATTGTCTGAGTCAGAATTTATATTTAATTGACTTAATAATTCTTCTAATTCTTGTTGCATAGACATTAGACAGAACTGTACTTACATTAACACAATGCTGATTTTGCTCATCATTCCTAATCGCTATAAGGTACGACAATTGTAGATCGGCGATGTGGTCCTTTCCAAATTGTAAAACCTTGCAGAACAGGACAATGTTGTTCCTATCCTCGTGAGTTGCAAGAAAAATACTTCCACAGGTCAGCGATTGACTGGGTATCCAATTTCAGGGTGCCACTCTGCTTTAGAAACTTCGCTCAACTTCTCACAAAAATGTTCGAATAGCCGATTAATCGCGAAAAACGAAAATTTATTTGTTCGATACAAAAAATTTCGGCTATCCTACCGACTGCGCCAGTTTTCTTTTGACGAAAACAAAATCAGTTTTTTAAAAATGTTATTTATTTTATTTTTATTAGAGACATGAAAAATTATTGTTTTATTTAATTAAATTACGTTTTTATTATTCGAAGGCAAATTACTGACTGTTTTCTTTAAACTAAAAAGATCACAACACTGGCGTCGCATCTTCCTTATCTACGCATGGTCAGCATTTACCAAGGCTCTTCTTATGTGTGCGGTAATATAATTTGCTGTAACTTTTGTAACGCAATTTCTGCGTTTTACCAATAGTGTTATTTTACCTTTGGGCTGCTCAGTCTGACACGGTAGGGTCGTGAGTTTAAAAGATGTAAATTGGGCGCCAGCTAGGATAGTCGTTGATAAAGAAAACACACAAATGAAGTTTAACAAGTATATTTAAGAATAAACAAATTTTATGCAATAAATTGTTATGAAATGGAAAGTGTTGAAAATGTACAAATGTAAATGTAAAAAAATGTATGCAAAAATGTAAATATCGAATGTAAAACTAAAAACTGCTATTCAGTGAAGCTGAAAAGAGTTATTGAAAAACTACAAATCAAGCGCAAAAATAAGCAAAAGCAAGATACAAAGATATATAAGATACTGTACAAGAAAGAGAAATACTCAGCTTCTAAAATTGGACTCCGCAGATCGTCAAATAATCAGGTGTTTGGACTCCCTGCGCACTGCTGATACACCAATGGACGTTTAACAAAGGCGGGTGGCTTCCAAAAACAATGCTGCCTCAACCACTAGATATTAAACTGCTGATGTTGGTTACCAAATTAATGAGCTGCAGCAAATCAGGTGCGTGGAACCAAACTGGACCATTTAACAGCACCAAGGACAGTCCACCCAAGGGTAACGTTCCAATGTATTATGAATTTACTGTTGCAGCAGGCTGTATCACTCAAGGGTCGTCCAAACGATTATATTCCTCTTCACCAATTTAGAAGGAGCTTGATACAAAGAAAAGGTGATTAAGTATCTTATATAAAGCGCAAATTAAATTAAGGAGCTCTAAAAGAAAATGTGTGAACTGTAAATGTTAAAATCAACAAGCAAAGTTGGGGAAGATATTTACTGTAAGTCCGTCGTCTTAGATACAAAAAGCAATAGAGAAAGGTAAAGCAAGTCACACAAATATGAAAGACTTAAGCAGGGTATTAATCACAAAATTATAAAAGGAAAACCCCGTTTAATTAGCCAACAAAAGAAATTAAGTGTTTGATTCAAATGAATCAAACCAAAGGCTGATTAAACTTCAACCCATGCGGTTTTAACCTCAAACACCAACCAAGACAAAATCACCTGAATTTGCTAGGATAAAATGTAATTCTGATAAATGCAATTACTAGATTACATTAAAGGAAAAGATAAGGCAAATTCAAATGAAAGGAAAGAGATAGACGGCAAAATCAAGCCGATGCCTTGAGATTTAACTCGGAGGCGCGATAAGGTTGGAGGTCAAAACACACACCGGCAATAACCAAATTAAAAAGAATATCAAATAATTGTGATTAGTTTAACGATTATCAAATAACCAAATTAAAAACCACTGCTTAAGTAATTCAATGCATGCAATTAATGGAAATTAAAGATACAGTACATTACCCAATACCACAACAGTCTGTCTTCTGCCCAGGTCGTCGAGCAAGTCCTCCTCAATTCCGCGTTCAGCGCGAAAATCCCCACTTAGCAAACGCAGTTGCCAAGCGTAAATCTTCACGGCCGAATTGAGCAATCAATTAAATTGACAGACCAAGCGATATACAGAGTGTTATTAAGAAATGAGCTGATAATATAAAAAAAAAAGTTACAAAATTTATTTTGTTACACTTTTTTATTTCTTTATAAAAAAATGTAAATTTTGCTTAAATAATTTTATTTTCATAAAATCTAATTAGAAATGTAGTTTTAAAATTTTTCTGTCGTTTATTTTTAAAATTATACCAAAAAACGTTATTTTTTAGAAATAATGCGTTTTTCTTAAAAATCAAACAAAAACTGCTGTAACTTTTTCATTTCTTAATAAAAAACTGTAAATTTTGTTTAAATAATTTTATTTTCATGAAATCTAATTAGAAATGTAGTTTTAAAATTTTTCGGACGATTATTTTTAAAATTATACCAAAAAAACGTTTTTCTTAAAAATCACACAAAAACTGCAGAAACTGTTTATTTCTTTATAAAAAAATGTAAATTTTGTTTAAATAATTTTATTTTCATGAAATCTAATTAGAAATGTAGTTTTAAAATTTTTCTGTCGATTATTTTTAAAATTATACCAAAAAAACGTTATTTTTTAGAAATAATGCGTTTTTCTTAAAAATCAAACAAAAACTGCTGTAACTTTTTTATTTCTTTATAAAAAAATGTAAATTTTGTTTAAATAATTTTATTTTCATGAAATCTAATTAGAAATGTAGTTTTAAAATTTTTCTGTCGATTATTTTTAAAATTATACCAAAAAAACGTTATTTTTTAGAAATAATGCGTTTTTCTTAAAAATCAAACAAAAACTGCTGTAACTTTTTTATTTCTTTATAAAAAAATGTAAATTTTATTTAAATAATTTTATTTTCATGAAATCTAATTAGAAATGTAGTTTTAAAATTTTTCGGACGATTATTTTTAAAATTATACCAAAAAAACGTTATTTTTTAGAAATAATGCGTTTTTCTTAAAAATCAAACAAAAACTGCTGTAACTTTTTCATTTCTTAATAAAAAACTGTAAATTTTGTTTAAATAATTTTATTTTCATGAAATCTAATTAGAAATGTAGTTTTAAAATTTTTCGGACGATTATTTTTAAAATTATACCAAAAAAACGTTTTTCTTAAAAATCACACAAAAACTGCAGAAACTGTTTATTTCTTTATAAAAAAATGTAAATTTTGTTTAAATAATTTTATTTTCATGAAATCTAATTAGAAATGTAGTTTTAAAATTTTTCTGTCGATTATTTTTAAAATTATACCAAAAAAACGTTATTTTTTAGAAATAATGCGTTTTTCTTAAAAATCAAACTAAAACTGCTGTAACTTTTTTATTTCTTTATAAAAAACTGTAAATTTTGTTTAAATAATTTTATTTTCATGAAATCTAATTAGAAATGTAGTTTTAAAATTTTTCGGACGATTATTTTTAAAATTATACCAAAAAAACGTTTTTCTTAAAAATCACACAAAAACTGCAGAAACTGTTTATTTCTTTATAAAAAAATGTAAATTTTGTTTAAATAATTTTATTTTCATGAAATCTAATTAGAAATGTAGTTTTAAAATTTTTCTGTCGATTATTTTTAAAATTATACCAAAAAAACGTTATTTTTTAGAAATAATGCGTTTTTCTTAAAAATCAAACAAAAACTGCTGTAACTTTTTTATTTCTTTATAAAAAAATGTAAATTTTATTTAAATAATTTTATTTTCATGAAATCTAATTAGAAATGCAGTTTTAAAATTTTTCGGTCGTTTATTTTTAAAATTATACCAAAAAAACATTTTTCTTAAAAATCACACAAAAACTGCAGAAACTTTTTTATTTCTTTATAAAAAAATGTAAATTTTGTTTAAATAATTTTATTTTCATGAAATCTAATTAGAAATGTAGTTTTAAAATTTTTCTGTCAATTATTTTTAAAATTATACCAAAAAAACGTTATTTTTTAGAAATAATGCGTTTTTCTTAAAAATCAAACAAAAACTGCTGTAACTTTTTTATTTCTTTATAAAAAAATGTAAATTTTGTTTAAATAATTTTATTTTCATGAAATCTTATTAGAAATGTAGTTTTAAAATTTTTCGGTCGATTATTTTTAAAATTATACCAAAAAAACGTTTTTCTTAAAAATCACACAAAAACTGCAGAAACTTTTTTATTTCTTTATAAACAAATGTAAATTTTGTTTAAATAATTTTATTTTCATGAAATCTAATTAGAAATGTAGTTTTAAAATTTTTCGGACGATAATTTTTAAAATTATACCAAAAAAACGTTATTTTTTAGAAATAATGCGTTTTTCTTAAAAATCAAACAAAAACTGCTGTAACTTTTTTATTTCTTTATAAAAAACTGTAAATTTTGTTTAAATAATTTTATTTTCATGAAATCTAATTAGAAATGTAGTATTAAAATTTTTCGGTCGATTATTTTTAAAATTATACCAAAAAAACGTTTTTCTTAAAAATCACACAAAAACTGCAGAAACTTTTTTATTTCTTTATAAAAAAATGTAAATTTTGTTTAAATAAATTTATTTTCATGAAATCTAATTAGAAATGTAGTTTTAAAATTTTTCTGTCGATTATTTTTAAAATTATACCAAAAAAACGTGATTTTTTAGAAATAATGCGTTTTTCTTAAAAATCAAACAAAAACTGCTGTAACTTTTTTATTTCTTTATAAAAAAATGTAAATTTTGTTTAAATAATTTTATTTTCATGAAATCTAATTAGAAATGTAGTTTTAAATTTTTTCTGTCGATTATTTTTAAAATTATACCAAAAAAACGTTATTTTTTAGAAATAATGCGTTTTTCTTAAAAATCAAACAAAAACTGCTGTAACTTTTTTATTTCTTTATAAAAAAATGTAAATTTTATTTAAATAATTTTATTTTCATGAAATCTAATTAGAAATGTAGTTTTAAAATTTTTCGGTCGATTATTTTTAAAATTATACCAAAAAAACGTTTTTCTTAAAAATCACACAAAAACTGCAGAAACTTTTTTATTTCTTTATAAAAAAATGTAAATTTTGTTTAAATAATTTTATTTTCATGAAATCTAATTAGAAATGTAGTTTTAAAATTTTTCGGACGATTACTTTTAAAATTATATCAAAAAAACGTTATTTTTTAGAAATAATGCGTTTTTCTTAAAAATCAAACAAAAACTGCTGTTACTTTTTTATTTCTTTATAAAAAAATGTAAATTTTGTTTAAATAATTTTATTTTCATGAAATCTAATTAGAAATGTAGTTTTAAAATTTTTCGGTCGATTATTTTTAAAATTATACCAAAAAAACGTTTTTCTTAAAAATCGCACAAAAACTGCAGAAACTTTTTTATTTCTTTATAAAAAAATGTAAATTTTGTTTAAATAATATTATTTTCATGAAATCTAATTAGAAATGTAGTTTTAAAATTTTTCGGACGATTACTTTTAAAATTATATCAAAAAAACGTTATTTTTTAGAAATAATGCGTTTTTCTTAAAAATCAAACAAAAACTGCTGTAACTTTTTTATTTCTTTATAAAAAAATGTAAATTTTGTTTAAATAATTTTATTTTCATGAAATCTAATTAGAAATGTAGTTTTAAAATTTTTCGGTCGATTATTTTTAAAATTATACCAAAAACACGTTTTTCTTAAAAATCACACAAAAACTGCAGAAACTTTTTTATTTCTTTATAAAAAAATGTAAATTTTGTTTAAATAATTTTATTTTCATGAAATCTAATTAGAAATGTAGTTTTAAAATTTTTCGGACGATTACTTTTAAAATTATATCAAAAAAACGTTATTTTTTAGAAATAATGCGTTTTTCTTAAAAATCAAACAAAAACTGCTGTAACTTTTTTATTTCTTTATAAAAAAATGTAAATTTTGTTTAAATAATTTTATTTTCATGAAATCTAATTAGAAATGTAGTTTTAAAATTTTTCGGTCGATTATTTTTAAAATTATACCAAAAAAACGTTTTTCTTAAAAATCACACAAAAACTGCAGAAACTTTTTTATTTCTTTATAAAAAAATGTAAATTTTGTTTAAATAAATTTATTTTCATGAAATCTAATTAGAAATGTAGTTTTAAAATTTTTCTGTCGATTATTTTTAAAATAATACCAAAAAAACGTGATTTTTTAGAAATAATGCGTTTTTCTTAAAAATCAAACAAAAACTGCTGTAACTTTTTTATTTCTTTATAAAAAAATGTAAATTTTGTTTAAATAATTTTATTTTCATGAAATCTAATTAGAAATGTAGTTTTAAAATTTTTCTGTCGATTATTTTTAAAATTATACCAAAAAAACGTTATTTTTTAGAAATAATGCGTTTTTCTTAAAAATCAAACAAAAACTGCTGTAACTTTTTTATTTCATTATAAAAAAATGTAAATTTTGTTTAAATAATTTTGTTTTCATGAAATCTAATTAGAAATGTAGTTTTAACATTTTTCGGTCGATTATTTTTAAAATTATACCAAAAAAAACGTTTTTCTTAAAAATCACACAAAAACTGCAGAAACTTTTTTATTTCTTTATAAAAAAAATGTAAATTTTGTTTAAATAATTTTACTTTCATGAAATCTAATTAGAAATGTAGTTTTAAAATTTTTCTGTCGATTATTTTTAAAATTATACCAAAAAAACGTTATTTTTTAGAAATAATGCGTTTTTCTTAAAAATCAAACAAAAACTGCTGTAACTTTTTTATTTCTTTATAAAAAAATGTAAATTTTGTTTAAATAATTTTATTTTCATGGAAATCTAATTAGAAATGTAGTTTTAAATTTTTTCTGTCGATTATTTTTAAAATTATACCAAAAAAACGTTATTTTTTAGAAATAATGCGTTTTTCTTAAAAATCAAACAAAAACTGCTGTAACTTTTTTATTTCTTTATAAAAAAATGTAAATTTTATTTAAATAATTTTATTTTCATGAAATCTAATTAGAAATGTAGTTTTAAAATTTTTCGGTCGATTATTTTTAAAATTATACCAAAAAAACGTTTTTCTTAAAAATCACACAAAAACTGCAGAAACTTTTTTATTTCTTTATAAAAAAATGTAAATTTTGTTTAAATAATTTTATTTTCATGAAATCTAATTAGAAATGTAGTTTTAAAATTTTTCGGACGATTACTTTTAAAATTATATCAAAAAAACGTTATTTTTTAGAAATAATGCGTTTTTATTAAAAATCAAACAAAAACTGCTGTTACTTTTTTATTTCTTTATAAAAAAATGTAAATTTTGTTTAAATAATTTTATTTTCATGAAATCTAATTAGAAATGTAGTTTTAAAATTTTTCGGTCGATTATTTTTAAAATTATACCAAAAAAAACGTTTTTCTTAAAAATCACACAAAAACTGCAGAAACTTTTTTATTTCTTTATAAAAAAATGTAAATTTTGTTTAAATAATATTATTTTCATGAAATCTAATTAGAAATGTAGTTTTAAAATTTTTCGGACGATTACTTTTAAAATTATATCAAAAAAACGTTATTTTTTAGAAATAATGCGTTTTTCTTAAAAATCAAACAAAAACTGCTGTAACTTTTTTATTTCTTTATAAAAAAATGTAAATTTTGTTTAAATAATTTTATTTTCATGAAATCTAATTAGAAATGTAGTTTTAAAATTTTTCTGTCGATTATCTTTAAAATTATACCAAAAAAACGTTATTTTTAGAAATAATGCGATTTTCTTAAAAATCAAACAAAAACTGCTGTAACTTTTTTATTTCTTTATAAAAAAATGTAAATTTTGTTTAAATAATTTTATTTTCATGAAATCTAATTAGAAATGTAGTTTTAAAATTTTTCGGACGATTACTTTTAAAATTATATCAAAAAAACGTTATTTTTTAGAAATAATGCGTTTTTCTTAAAAATCAAACAAAAACTGCTGTAACTTTTTTATTTCTTTATAAAAAAATGTAAATTTTGTTTAAATAATTTTATTTTCATGAAATCTAATTAGAAATGTAGTTTTAAAATTTTTCGGTCGATTATTTTTAAAATTATACCAAAAAAAACGTTTTTCTTAAAAATCACACAAAAACTGCAGAAACTTTTTTATTTCTTTATAAAAAAATGTAAATTTTGTTTAAATAAATTTATTTTCATGAAATCTAATTAGAAATGTAGTTTTAAAATTTTTCTGTCGATTATTTTTAAAATTATACCAAAAAAACGTGATTTTTTAGAAATAATGCGTTTTTCTTAAAAATCAAACAAAAACTGCTGTAACTTTTTTATTTCTTTATAAAAAAATGTAAATTTTGTTTAAATAATTTTATTTTCATGAAATCTAATTAGAAATGTAGTTTTAAAATTTTTCTGTCGATTATTTTTAAAATTATACCAAAAAAACGTTATTTTTTAGAAATAATGCGTTTTTCTTAAAAATCAAACAAAAACTGCTGTAACTTTTTTATTTCTTTATAAAAAAATGTAAATTTTGTTTAAATAATTTTGTTTTCATGAAATCTAATTAGAAATGTAGTTTTAACATTTTGCGGTCGATTATTTTTAAAATTATACCAAAAAAACGTTTTTCTTAAAAATCACACAAAAACTGCAGAAACTTTTTTATTTCTTTATAAAAAAAATGTAAATTTTGTTTAAATAATTTTACTTTCATGAAATCTAATTAGAAATGTAGTTTTAAAATTTTTCTGTCGATTATTTTTAAAATTATACCAAAAAAACGTTATTTTTTAGAAATAATGCGTTTTTCTTAAAAATCAAACAAAAACTGCTGTAACTTTTTTATTTCTTTATAAAAAAATGTAAATTTTGTTTAAATAATTTTATTTTCATGAAATCTAATTAGAAATGTAGTTTTAAATTTTTTCTGTCGATTATTTTTAAAATTATACCAAAAAAACGTTATTTTTTAGAAATAATGCGTTTTTCTTAAAAATCAAACAAAAACTGCTGTAACTTTTTTATTTCTTTATAAAAAAATGTAAATTTTATTTAAATAATTTTATTTTCATGAAATCTAATTAGAAATGTAGTTTTAAAATTTTTCGGTCGATTATTTTTAAAATTATACCAAAAAAACGTTTTTCTTAAAAATCACACAAAAACTGCAGAAACTTTTTTATTTCTTTATAAAAAAATGTAAATTTTGTTTAAATAATTTTATTTTCATGAAATCTAATTAGAAATGTAGTTTTAAAATTTTTCGGACGATTACTTTTAAAATTATATCAAAAAAACGTTATTTTTTAGAAATAATGCGTTTTTCTTAAAAATCAAACAAAAACTGCTGTTACTTTTTTATTTCTTACTAAAAATGTAAATTTTGTTTAAATAATTTTATTTTCATGAAATCTAATTAGAAATGTAGTTTTAAAATTTTTCGGTTGATTATTTTTAAAATTATATCAAAAAAACGTTTTTCTTAAAAATCACACAAAAACTGCAGAAACTTTTTTATTTCTTTATAAAAAAATGTAAATTTTGTTTAAATAATATTATTTTCATGAAATCTAATTAGAAATGTAGTTTTAAAATTTTTCGGACGATTACTTTTAAAATTATATCAAAAAAAACGTTATTTTTTAGAAATAATGCGTTTTTCTTAAAATCAAACAAAAACTGCTGTAACTTTTTTATTTCTTTATAAAAAAATGTAAATTTTGTTTAAATAATTTTATTTTCATGAAATCTAATTAGAAATGTAGTTTTAAAATTTTTCGGTCGATTATTTTTAAAATTATACCAAAAAAAACGTTTTTCTTAAAAATCACACAAAAACTGCAGAAACTTTTTTATTTCTTTATAAAAAAATGTAAATTTTGTTTAAATAATTTTATTTTCATGAAATCTAATTAGAAATGTAGTTTTAAAATTTTTCGGACGATTACTTTTAAAATTATATCAAAAAAACGTTATTTTTTAGAAATAATGCGTTTTTCTTAAAAATCAAACAAAAACTGCTGTAACTTTTTTATTTCTTTATAAAAAAATGTAAATTTTGTTTAAATAATTTTATTTTCATGAAATCTAATTAGAAATGTAGCTTTAAAATTTTTCGGACGATTACTTTTAAAATTATATCAAAAAAACGTTATTTTTTAGAAATAATGCGTTTTTCTTAAAAATCAAACAAAAACTGCTGTAACTTTTTTATTTCTTTATAAAAAAATGTAAATTTTGTTTAAATAATTTTATTTTCATGAAATCTAATTAGAAATGTAGTTTTAAAATTTTTCGGTCGATTATTTTTAAAATTATACCAAAAAAACGTTTTTCTTAAAAATCACACAAAAACTGCAGAAACTTTTTTATTTCTTTATAAAAAAATGTAAATTTTGTTTAAATAAATTTATTTTCATGAAATCTAATTAGAAATGTAGTTTTAAAATTTTTCTGTCGATTATTTTTAAAATAATACCAAAAAAACGTGATTTTTTAGAAATAATGCGTTTTTCTTAAAAATCAAACAAAAACTGCTGTAACTTTTTTATTTCTTTATAAAAAAATGTAAATTTTGTTTAAATAATTTTATTTTCATGAAATCTAATTAGAAATGTAGTTTTAAAATTTTTCTGTCGATTATTTTTAAAATTATACCAAAAAAACGTTATTTTTTAGAAATAATGCGTTTTTCTTAAAAATCAAACAAAAACTGCTGTAACTTTTTTATTTCTTTATAAAAAAATGTAAATTTTGTTTAAATAATTTTGTTTTCATGAAATCTAATTAGAAATGTAGTTTTAACATTTTTCGGTCGATTATTTTTAAAATTATACCAAAAAAACGTTTTTCTTAAAAATCACACAAAAACTGCAGAAACTTTTTTATTTCTTTATAAAAAAAATGTAAATTTTGTTTAAATAATTTTACTTTCATGAAATCTAATTAGAAATGTAGTTTTAAAATTTTTCTGTCGATTATTTTTAAAATTATACCAAAAAAAACGTTATTTTTTAGAAATAATGCGTTTTTCTTAAAAATCAAACAAAAACTGCTGTAACTTTTTTATTTCTTTAAAAAAAAATTGTAAATTTTGTTTAAATAATTTTATTTTCATGAAATCTAATTAGAAATGTAGTTTTAAATTTTTTCTGTCGATTATTTTTAAAATTATACCAAAAAAACGTTATTTTTTAGAAATAATGCGTTTTTCTTAAAAATCAAACAAAAACTGCTGTAACTTTTTTATTTCTTTATAAAAAAATGTAAATTTTATTTAAATAATTTTATTTTCATGAAATCTAATTAGAAATGTAGTTTTAAAATTTTTCGGTCGATTATTTTTAAAATTATACCAAAAAAACGTTTTTCTTAAAAATCACACAAAAACTGCAGAAACTTTTTTATTTCTTTATAAAAAAATGTAAATTTTGTTTAAATAATTTTATTTTCATGAAATCTAATTAGAAATGTAGTTTTAAAATTTTTCGGACGATTACTTTTAAAATTATATCAAAAAAACGTTATTTTTTAGAAATAATGCGTTTTTCTTAAAAATCAAACAAAAACTGCTGTTACTTTCTTATTTCTTTATAAAAAAATGTAAATTTTGTTTAAATAATTTTATTTTCATGAAATCTAATTAGAAATGTAGTTTTAAAATTTTCGGTCGATTATTTTTAAAATTATACCAAAAAAAACGTTTTTCTTAAAAATCACACAAAAACTGCAGAAACTTTTTTATTTCTTTATAAAAAAATGTAAATTTTGTTTAAATAATATTATTTTCATGAAATCTAATTAGAAATGTAGTTTTAAAATTTTTCGGACGATTACTTTTAAAATTATATCAAAAAAACGTTATTTTTTAGAAATAATGCGTTTTTTCTTAAAATCAAACAAAAACTGCTGTAACTTTTTTATTTCTTTATAAAAAAATGTAAATTTTATTTAAATAATTTTATTTTCATGAAATCTAATTAGAAATGTAGTTTTAAAATTTTTCTGTCGATTATTTTTAAAATTATACCAAAAAAACGTTATTTTTTAGAAATAATGCGTTTTTCTTAAAAATCAAACAAAAACTGCTGTTACTTTTTTATTTCTTTATAAAAAACTGTAAATTTTGTTTAAATAATTTTATTTTCATGAAATCTAATTAGAAATGCAGTTTTAAAATTTTCGGTCGTTTATTTTTAAAATTATACCAAAAAGACGTTTTTCTTAAAAATCACACAAAAACTGCAGAAACTTTTTTATTTCTTTATAAAAAAATGTAAATTTTGTTTAAATAATTTTATTTTCATGAAATCTAATTAGAAATGTAGTTTTAAAATTTTTCTGTCAATTATTTTTAAAATTATACCAAAAAAACGTTATTTTTTAGAAATAATGCGTTTTTCTTAAAAATCAAACAAAAACTGCTGTTACTTTTTTATTTCTTTATAAAAAAATGTAAATTTTGTTTAAATAATTTTATTTTCATGAAATCTAATTAGAAATGTAGTTTTAAAATTTTTCGGTCGATTATTTTTAAAATTATACCAAAAAAACGTTTTTCTTAAAAATCACACAAAAACTGCAGAAACTTTTTTATTTCTTTATAAAAAAATGTAAATTTTGTTTAAATAATTTTATTTTCATGAAATCTAATTAGAAATGTAGTTTTAAAATTTTTCGGACGATTATTTTTAAAATTATACCAAAAAAACGTTATTTTTTAGAAATAATGCGATTTTCTTAAAAATCAAACAAAAACTGCAGTAACTTTTTATTTCTTAATAAAAAACTGTAAATTTTGTTTAAATAATTTTATTTTCATGAAATCTAATTAGAAATGTAGTTTTAAAATTTTTCGGACGATTATTTTTAAAATTATACCAAAAAAATGTTTTTCTTAAAATCACACAAAAACTGCAGAAACTTTTTTATTTCTCTATAAAAAAATGTAAATTTTATTTAAATAATTTTATTTTCATGAAATCTAATTAGAAATGTAGTTTTAAAATTTTTCTGTCGATTATTTTTAAAATTATACCAAAAAAACGTTATTTTTTAGAAATAATGCGTTTTTCTTAAAAATCAGACAAAAACTGCTGTAACTTTTTTATTTCTTTATAAAAAAATGTAAATTTTGTTTAAATAATTTTATTTTCATGAAATCTAATTAGAAATGTAGTTTTAAAATTTTTCTGTCGATTATTTTTAAAATTATACCAAAAAAACGTTATTTTTTAGAAATAATGCGTTTTTCTTAAAAATCAAACAAAAACTGCTGTAACTTTTTTATTTCTTTATAAAAAAATGTAAATTTTGTTTAAATAATTTTATTTTCATGAAATCTAATTAGAAATGTAGTTTTAAAATTTTTCGGTCGATTATTTTTAAAATTATACCAAAAAAAACGTTTTTCTTAAAAATCACACAAAAACTGCAGAAACTTTTTTATTTCTTTATAAAAAATGTAAATTTTGTTTAAATAATTTTAATTTCATGAAATCTAATTAGAAATGTAGTTTTAAAATTTTTCGGACGATTACTTTTAAAATTATATCAAAAAAACGTTATTTTTTAGAAATAATGCGTTTTTCTTAAAAATCAAACAAAAACTGCTGTAACTTTTTTATTTCTATATAAAAAAATGTAAATTTTGTTTAAATAATTTTATTTTCATGAAATCTAATTAGAAATGTAGTTTTAAAATTTTTCGGTCGATTATTTTTAAAATTATACCAAAAAAACGTTTTTCTTAAAAATCACACAAAAACTGCAGTAACTTTTTTATTTCTTTATAAAAAAATGTAAATTTTGTTTAAATCATATTATTTTCATGAAATCTAATTAGAAATGTAGTTTTAAAATTTTTCGGACGATTACTTTTAAAATTATATCAAAAAAACGTTATTTTTTAGAAATAATGCGTTTTTCTTAAAAATCAAACAAAAACTGCTGTAACTTTTTTATTTCTTTATAAAAAAATGTAAATTTTGTTTAAATAATTTTATTTTCATGAAATCTAATTAGAAATGTAGTTTTAAAATTTTTCGGTCGATTATTTTTAAAATTATACCAAAAAAACGTTTTTCTTAAAAATCACACAAAAACTGCAGAAACTTTCTTATTTCTTTATAAAAAAATGTAAATTTTGTTTAAATAATTTTATTTTCATGAAATCTAATTAGAAATGTAGTTTTAAAATTTTTCGGACGATTACTTTTAAAATTATATCAAAAAAACGTTATTTTTTAGAAATAATGCGTTTTTCTTAAAAATCAAACAAAAACTGCTGTAACTTTTTTATTTCTTTATAAAAAAATGTAAATTTTGTTTAAATAATATTATTTTCATGAAATCTAATTAGAAATGTAGTTTTAAAATTTTTCGGACGATTACTTTTAAAATTATATCAAAAAAACTTTATTTTTTAGAAATAATGCGTTTTTCTTAAAAATCAAACAAAAACTGCTGTAACTTTTTTATTTCTTTATAAAAAAATGTAAATTTTGTTTAAATAATTTTATTTTCATGAAATCTAATTAGAAATGTAGTTTTAAAATTTTTCGGTCGATTATTTTTAAAATTATACCAAAAAAACGTTTTTCTTAAAAATCACACAAAAACTGCAGAAACTTTTTTATTTCTTTATAAAAAAATGTAAATTTTGTTTAAATAATTTTATTTTCATGAAATCTAATTAGAAATGTAGTTTTAAAATTTTTCTGACGATTACTTTTAAAATTATATCAAAAAAACGTTATTTTTTAGAAATAATGCGTTTTTCTTAAAAATCAAACAAAAACTGCTGTAACTTTTTTATTTCTTTATAAAAAAATGTAAATTTTGTTTAAATAATTTTATTTTCATGAAATCTAATTAGAAATGTAGTTTTAAAATTTTTCGGTCGATTATTTTTAAAATTATATCAAAAAAACGTTTTTCTTAAAAATCACACAAAAACTGCAGAAACTTTTTTATTTCTTTATAAAAAAATGTAAATTTTGTTTAAATAATTTTATTTTCATGAAATCTAATTAGAAATGTAGTTTTAAAATTTTTCGGTCGATTATTTTTAAAATTATACCAAAAAAACGATTTTCTTAAAAATCACACAAAAACTGCAGAAACTTTTTTATTTCTTTATAAAAAAATGTAAATTGTGTTTAAATAATTTTATTTTCATGAAATCTAATTAGAAATGTAGTTTTAAAATTTTTCGGACGATTACTTTTAAAATTATATCAAAAAAACGTTATTTTTTAGAAATAATGCGTTTTTCTTAAAAATCAAACAAAAACTGCTGTAACTTTTTTATTTCTTTATAAAAAAATGTAAAATTTGTTTAAATAATTTTATTTTCATGAAATCTAATTAGAAATGTAGTTTTAAAATTTTTCGGTCGATTATTTTTAAAATTATACCAAAAAAACGTTTTTCTTAAAAATCACACAAAAACTGCAGAAACTTTTTTATTTCTTTATAAAAAAATGTAAATTTTATTTAAATAATATTATTTTCATGAAATCTAATTAGAAATGTAGTTTTAAAATTTTTCGGACGATTACTTTTAAAATTATATCAAAAAAACGTTATTTTTTAGAAATAATGCGTTTTTCTTAAAAATCAAACAAAAACTGCTGTAACTTTTTTATTTCTTTATAAAAAAATGTAAATTTTGTTTAAATAATATTATTTTCATGAAATCTAATTAGAAATGTAGTTTTAAAATTTTTCGGACGATTACTTTTAAAATTATATCAAAAAAACGTTAGTTTTTAGAAATAATGCGTTTTTCTTATAAATCAAACAAAAACTGCTGTAACTTTTTTATTTCTTTATAAAAAAATGTAAATTTTGTTTAAATAATTTTATTTTCATGAAATCTAATTAGAAATGTAGTTTTAAAATTTTTCGGTCGATTATTTTTAAAATTATACCAAAAAAACGTTTTTCTTAAAAATCACACAAAAACTGCAGAAACTTTTTTATTTCTTTATAAAAAAATGTAAATTTTGTTTAAATAATTTTATTTTCATGAAATCTAATTAGAAATGTAGTTTTAAAATTTTTCGGTCGATTATTTTTAAAATTATACCAAAAAAACGTTTTTCTTAAAAATCACACAAAAACTGCAGAAACTTTTTTATTTCTTTATAAAAAAATGTAAATTTTGTTTAAATAATATTATTTTCATGAAATCTAATTAGAAATGTAGTTTTAAAATTTTTCGGACGATTACTTTTAAAATTATATCAAAAAAACGTTATTTTTTAGAAATAATGCGTTTTTCTTAAAAATCAAACAAAAACTGCTGTAACTTTTTTATTTCTTTATAAAAAAATGTAAATTTTGTTTAAATAATTTTATTTTCATGAAATCTAATTAGAAATGTAGTTTTAAAATTTTTCGGTCGATTATTTTTAAAATTATACCAAAAAAACGTTTTTCTTAAAAATCACACAAAAACTGCTGTAACTTTTTTATTTCTTTATAAAAAAATGTAAATTTTGTTTAAATAATTTTATTTTCATGAAATCTAATTAGAAATGTAGTTTTAAAATTTTTCGGTCGATTATTTTTAAAATTATACCAAAAAAACGTTTTTCTTAAAAATCACACAAAAACTGCAGAAACTTTTTTATTTCTTTATAAAAAAATGTAAATTTTGTTTAAATAATTTTATTTTCATGAAATCTAATTAGAAATGTAGTTTTAAAATTTTTCGGACGATTACTTTTAAAATTATATCAAAAAAACGTTATTTTTTAGAAATAATGCGTTTTTCTTAAAAATCAAACAAAAACTGCTGTAACTTTTTTATTTCTTTATAAAAAAATGTAAATTTTGTTTAAATAATTTTATTTTCATGAAATCTAATTAGAAATGTAGTTTTAAAATTTTTCGGTCGATTATTTTTAAAATTATATCAAAAAAACGTTTTTCTTAAAAATCACACAAAAACTGCAGAAACTTTTTTATTTCTTTATAAAAAAATGTAAATTTTGTTTAAATAATTTTATTTTCATGAAATCTAATTAGAAATGTAGTTTTAAAATTTTTCGGTCGATTATTTTTAAAATTATACCAAAAAACGTTTTTCTTAAAAATCACACAAAAACTGCAGAAACTTTTTTATTTCTTTATAAAAAAATGTAAATTGTGTTAAAATAATTTTATTTTCATGAAATCTAATTAGAAATGTAGTTTTAAAATTTTTCGGACGATTACTTTTAAAATTATATCAAAAAAACGTTATTTTTTAGAAATAATGCGTTTTTCTTAAAAATCAAACAAAAACTGCTGTAACTTTTTTATTTCTTTATAAAAAAATGTAAATTTTGTTTAAATAATATTATTTTCATGAAATCTAATTAGAAATGTAGTTTTAAAATTTTTCGGTCGATTATTTTTAAAATTATACCAAAAAAACGTTTTTCTTAAAAATCACACAAAAACTGCAGAAACTTTTTTATTTCTTTATAAAAAAATGTAAATTGTGTTTAAATAATTTTATTTTCATGAAATCTAATTAGAAATGTAGTTTTAAAATTTTTCGGTCGATTATTTTTAAAATTATACCAAAAAAACGTTTTTCTTAAAAATCAAACTAAAACTGCTGTAACTTTTTTATTTCTTTATAAAAAAATGTAAATTTTGTTTAAATCATATTATTTTCATGAAATCTAATTAGAAATGTAGTTTTAAAATTTTTCGGACGATTACTTTTAAAATTATATCAAAAAAACGTTATTTTTTAGAAATAATGCGTTTTTCTTAAAAATCAAACAAAAACTGCTGTAACTTTTTTATTTCTTTATAAAAAAATGTAAATTTTGTTTAAATAATTTTATTTTCATGAAATCTAATTAGAAATGTAGTTTTAAAATTTTTCGGTCGATTATTTTTAAAATTATACCAAAAAAACGTTTTTCTTAAAAATCACACAAAAACTGCAGAAACTTTTTTATTTCTTTATAAAAAAATGTAAATTTTGTTTAAATAATTTTATTTTCATGAAATCTAATTAGAAATGTAGTTTTAAAATTTTTCGGACGATTACTTTTAAAATTATATCAAAAAAACGTTATTTTTTAGAAATAATGCGTTTTTCTTAAAAATCAAACAAAAACTGCTGTAACTTTTTTATTTCTTTATAAAAAAATGTAAATTTTGTTTAAATAATTTTATTTTCATGAAATCTAATTAGAAATGTAGTTTTAAAATTTTTCGGTCGATTATTTTTAAAATTATACCAAAAAAACGTTTTTCTTAAAAATCACACAAAAACTGCAGAAACTTTTTTATTTTTTTATAAAAAAATGTAAATTTTGTTTAAATAATATTATTTTTGCACTTCCAAACAATAATGAGCCATTTTACTCTCTTAATGGCAGAAGTAAAAGTAACACATTTACTACCAAGTATTCATTTAATCTCTAGGGATTAAAAGTCCCATAACGGTTCATTTAATCCCTAGGTATTAAAAAATTTCCGTAGTTAGATATTACAAACACAGATGGCGCGCAAGTTTTTAAAAATAAATGTTTCTGAATTCTGAATTATATTTGATAATTTAATAGGTAAGTATATTTCTAATATTACAACAATAATTTTTAGGGTTTTTTTATTTGGGAAAAGAATCTATTATAGTTTTTTGTCTTAAATTCGAAAAATTTTATTGACAAGAAATTCTAACCTCTAAATTGCCTTGTATTATTTATTAAGATATCTAATGGTTTTATCTAATGTAGTATGCTAAATGCTTATATTTATACAATTCAAAAGATTTTTGTTAATTGTTTAAGTTTCTAGAAGATAAACGATAAAATGTTTCATCATCACTCGGAAGTTCATTCAGAATGATGCGTACCGAATCATGGTATAGGTACTTAAATTTTTAATAATATTTAATTTATCATAAATTAACTGATAAATTGATTTTAGGTTTCCGATGTGCTTCAAAATTATACAAGATTGGAGAAATCAACAGAAATATATTAATAGATATGTACATTTACAAATTAGTAAATATAAATATGTACTTTACTCTAACATTACAATCAATACAATTTGTTATACCAAATAAGGGAGGTACAACTTGTTCAATTATTTTTTTAAATAAGATGACGGTTATGTCTTGCTCAGTAGAGTTATTTGCATTCGAAATAACGATTGTCCCAAAATTGAAAACATTTGTTCAAATAATTAATTGGAAGTGCAAAAAATTTAATATGCACCGCTGGAGCAAAGTGCATTTAATCCTTTGTGTGATTGTTGCCCTCGACTATGTCTCGGGCAACAATTTCCACACTCAGGATTAAATTACTCACTTTGCTCCCTTGGTGCATAAATAACTATTTCATGAAATCTAATTAGAAATGTAGTTTTAAAATTTTTCGGACGATTACTTTTAAAATTATATCAAAAAAACGTTATTTTTTAGAAATAATGCGTTTTTCTTAAAAATCAAACAAAAACTGCTGTAACTTTTTTATTTCTTTATAAAAAAATGTAAATTTTGTTTAAATAATTTTATTTTCATGAAATCTAATTAGAAATGTAGTTTTAAAATTTTTCGGTCGATTATTTTTAAAATTATACCAAAAAAACGTTTTTCTTAAAAATCACACAAAAACTGCAGAAACTTTTTTATTTCTTTATAAAAAAATGTAAATTTTGTTTAAATAATATTATTTTCATGAAATCTAATTAGAAATGTAGTTTTAAAATTTTTCGGACGATTACTTTTAAAATTATATCAAAAAAACGTTATTTTTTAGAAATAATGCGTTTTTCTTAAAAATCAAACAAAAACTGCTGTAACTTTTTTATTTCTTTATAAAAAAATGTAAATTTTGTTTAAATAATATTATTTTCATGAAATCTAATTAGAAATGTAGTTTTAAAATTTTTCGGACGATTACTTTTAAAATTATATCAAAAAAACGTTATTTTTTAGAAATAATGCGTTTTTCTTAAAAATCAAACAAAAACTGCTGTAACTTTTTTATTTCTTTATAAAAAAATGTAAATTTTGTTTAAATAATTTTATTTTCATGAAATCTAATTAGAAATGTAGTTTTAAAATTTTTCGGTCGATTATTTTTAAAATTATACCAAAAAAACGTTTTTCTTAAAAATCACACAAAAACTGCAGAAACTTTTTTATTTCTTTATAAAAAAATGTAAATTTTGTTTAAATAATATTATTTTCATGAAATCTAATTAGAAATGTAGTTTTAAAATTTTTCGGACGATTACTTTTAAAATTATATCAAAAAAACGTTATTTTTTAGAAATAATGCGTTTTTCTTAAAAATCAAACAAAAACTGCTGTAACTTTTTTATTTCTTTATAAAAAATGTAAATTTTGTTTAAATAATTTTATTTTCATGAAATCTAATTAGAAATGTAGTTTTAAAATTTTTCGGTCGATTATTTTTAAAATTATACCAAAAAAACGTTTTTCTTAAAAATCAAACTAAAACTGCTGTAACTTTTTTATTTCTTTATAAAAAAATGTAAATTTTGTTTAAATAATATTATTTTCATGAAATCTAATTAGAAATGTAGTTTTAAAATTTTTCGGACGATTACTTTTAAAATTATATCAAAAAAACGTTATTTTTTAGAAATAATGCGTTTTTCTTAAAAATCAAACAAAAACTGCTGTAACTTTTTTATTTCTTTATAAAAAAATGTAAATTTTGTTTAAATAATTTTATTTTCATGAAATCTAATTAGAAATGTAGTTTTAAAATTTTTCGGACGATTACTTTTAAAATTATACCAAAAAAACGTTTTTCTTAAAAATCACACAAAAACTGCAGAAACTTTTTTATTTCTTTATAAAAAAATGTAAATTTTGTTTAAATAATATTATTTTCATGAAATCTAATTAGAAATGTAGTTTTAAAATTTTTCGGACGATTACTTTTAAAATTATATCAAAAAAACGTTATTTTTTAGAAATAATGCGTTTTTCTTAAAAATAAAACAAAAACTGCTGTAACTTTTTTATTTCTTTATAAAAAAATGTAAATTTTGTTTAAATAATTTTATTTTCATGAAATCTAATTAGAAATGTAGTTTTAAAATTTTTCGGTCGATTATTTTTAAAATTATACCAAAAAAACCTTTTTCTTAAAAATCACACAAAAACTGCAGAAACTTTTTTATTTCTTTATAAAAAAATGTAAATTTTGTTTAAATAATATTATTTTCATGAAATCTAATTAGAAATGTAGTTTTAAAATTTTTCGGTCGATTATTTTTAAAATTATACCAAAAAAACGTTTTTCTTAAAAATCACACAAAAACTGCAGAAACTTTTTTATTTCTTTATAAAAAAATGTAAATTGTGTTTAAATAATTTTATTTTCATGAAATCTAATTAGAAATGTAGTTTTAAAATTTTTCGGTCGATTATTTTTAAAATTATACCAAAAAAACGTTTTTCTTAAAAATCAAACTAAAACTGCTGTAACTTTTTTATTTCTTTATAAAAAAATGTAAATTTTGTTTAAATCATATTATTTTCATGAAATCTAATTAGAAATGTAGTTTTAAAATTTTTCGGACGATTACTTTTAAAATTATATCAAAAAAACGTTATTTTTTAGAAATAATGCGTTTTTCTTAAAAATCAAACAAAAACTGCTGTAACTTTTTTATTTCTTTATAAAAAAATGTAAATTTTGTTTAAATAATTTTATTTTCATGAAATCTAATTAGAAATGTAGTTTTAAAATTTTTCGGTCGATTATTTTTAAAATTATACCAAAAAAACGTTTTTCTTAAAAATCACACAAAAACTGCAGAAACTTTTTTATTTCTTTATAAAAAAATGTAAATTTTGTTTAAATAATTTTATTTTCATGAAATCTAATTAGAAATGTAGTTTTAAAATTTTTCGGACGATTACTTTTAAAATTATATCAAAAAAACGTTATTTTTTAGAAATAATGCGTTTTTCTTAAAAATCAAACAAAAACTGCTGTAACTTTTTTATTTCTTTATAAAAAAATGTAAATTTTGTTTAAATAATTTTATTTTCATGAAATCTAATTAGAAATGTAGTTTTAAAATTTTTCGGTCGATTATTTTTAAAATTATACCAAAAAAACGTTTTTCTTAAAAATCACACAAAAACTGCAGAAACTTTTTTATTTTTTTATAAAAAAATGTAAATTTTGTTTAAATAATATTATTTTTGCACTTCCAAACAATAATGAGCCATTTTACTCTCTTAATGGCAGAAGTAAAAGTAACACATTTACTACCAAGTATTCATTTAATCTCTAGGGATTAAAAGTCCCATAACGGTTCATTTAATCCCTAGGTATTAAAAAATTTCCGTAGTTAGATATTACAAACACAGATGGCGCGCAAGTTTTTAAAAATAAATGTTTCTGAATTCTGAATTATATTTGATAATTTAATAGGTAAGTATATTTCTAATATTACAACAATAATTTTTAGGGTTTTTTTATTTGGGAAAAGAATCTATTATAGTTTTTTGTCTTAAATTCGAAAAATTTTATTGACAAGAAATTCTAACCTCTAAATTGCCTTGTATTATTTATTAAGATATCTAATGGTTTTATCTAATGTAGTATGCTAAATGCTTATATTTATACAATTCAAAAGATTTTTGTTAATTGTTTAAGTTTCTAGAAGATAAACGATAAAATGTTTCATCATCACTCGGAAGTTCATTCAGAATGATGCGTACCGAATCATGGTATAGGTACTTAAATTTTTAATAATATTTAATTTATCATAAATTAACTGATAAATTGATTTTAGGTTTCCGATGTGCTTCAAAATTATACAAGATTGGAGAAATCAACAGAAATATATTAATAGATATGTACATTTACAAATTAGTAAATATAAATATGTACTTTACTCTAACATTACAATCAATACAATTTGTTATACCAAATAAGGGAGGTACAACTTGTTCAATTATTTTTTTAAATAAGATGACGGTTATGTCTTGCTCAGTAGAGTTATTTGCATTCGAAATAACGATTGTCCCAAAATTGAAAACATTTGTTCAAATAATTAATTGGAAGTGCAAAAAATTTAATATGCACCGCTGGAGCAAAGTGCATTTAATCCTTCGTGTGATTGTTGCCCTCGACTATGTCTCGGGCAACAATTTCCACACTCAGGATTAAATTACTCACTTTGCTCCCTTGGTGCATAAATAACTATTTCATGAAATCTAATTAGAAATGTAGTTTTAAAATTTTTCGGACGATTACTTTTAAAATTATATCAAAAAAACGTTATTTTTTAGAAATAATGCGTTTTTCTTAAAAATCAAACAAAAACTGCTGTAACTTTTTTATTTCTTTATAAAAAAATGTAAATTTTGTTTAAATAATTTTATTTTCATGAAATCTAATTAGAAATGTAGTTTTAAAATTTTTCGGTCGATTATTTTTAAAATTATACCAAAAAAACGTTTTTCTTAAAAATCAATCACACAAAAACTGCAGAAACTTTTTTATTTCTTTATAAAAAAATGTAAATTTTGTTTAAATAATATTATTTTCATGAAATCTAATTAGAAATGTAGTTTTAAAATTTTTCGGACGATTACTTTTAAAATTATATCAAAAAAACGTTATTTTTTAGAAATAATGCGTTTTTCTTAAAAATCAAACAAAAACTGCTGTAACTTTTTTATTTCTTTATAAAAAAATGTAAATTTTGTTTAAATAATATTATTTTCATGAAATCTAATTAGAAATGTAGTTTTAAAATTTTTCGGACGATTACTTTTAAAATTATATCAAAAAAAACGTTATTTTTTAGAAATAATGCGTTTTTCTTAAAAATCAAACAAAAACTGCTGTAACTTTTTTATTTCTTTATAAAAAAATGTAAATTTTGTTTAAATAATTTTATTTTCATGAAATCTAATTAGAAATGTAGTTTTAAAATTTTTCGGTCGATTATTTTTAAAATTATACAAAAAAACGTTTTCTTAAAAATCACACAAAAACTGCAGAAACTTTTTTATTTCTTTATAAAAAAATGTAAATTTTGTTTAAATAATATTATTTTCATGAAATCTAATTAGAAATGTAGTTTTAAAATTTTTCGGACGATTACTTTAAAATTATATCAAAAAAACGTTATTTTTTAGAAATAATGCGTTTTTCTTAAAAATCAAACAAAAACTGCTGTAACTTTTTTATTTCTTTATAAAAAAATGTAAATTTTGTTTAAATAATTTTATTTTCATGAATCTAATTAGAAATGTAGTTTTAAAATTTTTCGGTCGATTATTTTTAAAATTATACCAAAAAAACGTTTTTCTTAAAAATCAAACTAAAACTGCTGTAACTTTTTTATTTCTTTATAAAAAAATGTAAATTTTGTTTAAATAATATTATTTTCATGAAATCTAATTAGAAATGTAGTTTTAAAATTTTTCGGACGATTACTTTTAAAATTATATCAAAAAACGTTATTTTTTAGAAATAATGCGTTTTTCTTAAAAATCAAACAAAAACTGCTGTAACTTTTTTATTTCTTTATAAAAAAATGTAAATTTTGTTTAAATAATTTTATTTTCATGAAATCTAATTAGAAATGTAGTTTTAAAATTTTTCGGACGATTACTTTTAAAATTATACCAAAAAAACGTTTTTCTTAAAAATCACACAAAAACTGCAGAAACTTTTTTATTTCTTTATAAAAAAATGTAAATTTTGTTTAAATAATATTATTTTCATGAAATCTAATTAGAAATGTAGTTTTAAAATTTTTCGGACGATTACTTTTAAAATTATATCAAAAAAAACGTTATTTTTTAGAAATAATGCGTTTTTCTTAAAATCAAACAAAAACTGCTGTAACTTTTTTATTTCTTTATAAAAAAATGTAAATTTTGTTTAAATAATTTTATTTTCATGAAATCTAATTAGAAATGTAGTTTTAAAATTTTTCGGTCGATTATTTTTAAAATTATACCAAAAAAACGTTTTTCTTAAAAATCACACAAAAACTGCAGAAACTTTTTTATTTCTTTATAAAAAAATGTAAATTTTGTTTAAATAATATTATTTTCATGAAATCTAATTAGAAATGTAGTTTTAAAATTTTTCGGACGATTACTTTTAAAATTATATCAAAAAACGTTATTTTTTAGAAATAATGCGTTTTTCTTAAAAATCAAACAAAAACTGCTGTAACTTTTTTATTTCTTTATAAAAAAATGTAAATTTTGTTTAAATAATTTTATTTTCATGAAATCTAATTAGAAATGTAGTTTTAAAATTTTTCGGTCGATTACTTTTAAAATTATATCAAAAAAACGTTATTTTTTAGAAATAATGCGTTTTTCTTAAAAATCAAACAAAAACTGCTGTAACTTTTTTATTTCTTTATAAAAAAATGTAAATTTTGTTTAAATAATATTATTTTCATGAAATCTAATTAGAAATGTAGTTTTAAAATTTTTCGGACGATTACTTTTAAAATTATATCAAAAAAACGTTATTTTTTAAAAATAATGCGTTTTTCTTAAAAATCAAACAAAAACTGCTGTAACTTTTTTATTTCTTTATAAAAAAATGTAAATTTTGTTTAAATAATTTTATTTTCATGAAATCTAATTAGAAATGTAGTTTTAAAATTTTTCGGTCGATTATTTTTAAAATTATACCAAAAAAACGTTTTTCTTAAAAATCACACAAAACTGCAGAAACTTTTTTATTTCTTTATAAAAAAATGTAAATTTTGTTTAAATAATTTTATTTTCATGAAATCTAATTAGAAATGTAGTTTTAAAATTTTTTGGACGATTACTTTTAAAATTATATCAAAAAAACGTTATTTTTTAGAAATAATGCGTTTTTCTTAAAAATCAAACAAAAACTGCTGTAACTTTTTTATTTCTTTATAAAAAAATGTAAATTTTGTTTAAATAATTTTATTTTCATGAAATCTAATTAGAAATGTAGTTTTAAAATTTTTCGGTCGATTATTTTTAAAATTATACCAAAAAAACGTTTTTCTTAAAAATCAAACTAAAACTGCTGTAACTTTTTTATTTCTTTATAAAAAAATGTAAATTTTGTTTAAATAATATTATTTTAATGAAATCTAATTAGAAATGTAGTTTTAAAATTTTTCGGACGATTACTTTTAAAATTATATCAAAAAAACGTTTTAAAAATCACACAAAAACTGCAGAAACTTTTTTATTTCTTTATAAAAAAATGTAAATTTTGTTTAAATAATTTTATTTTCATGAAATCTAATTAGAAATGTAGTTTTAAAATTTTTCGGACGATTACTTTTAAAATTATATCAAAAAAACGTTATTTTTTAGAAATAATGCGTTTTTCTTAAAAATCAAACAAAAACTGCTGTAACTTTTTTATTTCTTTATAAAAAAATGTAAATTTTGTTTAAATAATTTTATTTTCATGAAATCTAATTAGAAATGTAGTTTTAAAATTTTTCGGTCGATTATTTTTAAAATTATACCAAAAAAAACGTTTTTCTTAAAAATCACACAAAAACTGCAGAAACTTTTTTATTTCTTTATAAAAAAATGTAAATTTTGTTTAAATAATATTATTTTCATGAAATCTAATTAGAAATGTAGTTTTAAAATTTTTCGGACGATTACTTTTAAAATTATATCAAAAAAACGTTATTTTTTAGAAATAATGCGTTTTTCTTAAAAATCAAACAAAAACTGCTGTAACTTTTTTATTTCTTTATAAAAAAATGTAAATTTTGTTTAAATAATTTTATTTTCATGAAATCTAATTAGAAATGTAGTTTTAAAATTTTTCGGTCGATTATTTTTAAAATTATACCAAAAAAACGTTTTTCTTAAAAATCAAACTAAAACTGCTGTAACTTTTTTATTTCTTTATAAAAAAATGTAAATTTTGTTTAAATAATATTATTTTCATGAAATCTAATTAGAAATGTAGTTTTAAAATTTTTCGGACGATTACTTTTAAAATTATATCAAAAAAACGTTATTTTTTAGAAATAATGCGTTTTTCTTAAAAATCAAACAAAAACTGCTGTAACTTTTTTATTTCTTTATAAAAAAATGTAAATTTTGTTTAAATAATTTTATTTTCATGAAATCTAATTAGAAATGTAGTTTTAAAATTTTTCGGTCGATTATTTTTAAAATTATACCAAAAAAAACGTTTTTCCTAAAAATCACACAAAAACTGCAGAAACTTTTTTATTTCTTTATAAAAAAATGTAAATTTTGTTTATATAATTTTATTTTCATGAAATCTAATTAGAAATGTAGTTTTAAAATTTTTCGGACGATTACTTTTAAAATTATATCAAAAAAACGTTATTTTTTAGAAATAATGCGTTTTTCTTAAAAATCAAACAAAAACTGCTGTAACTTTTTTATTTCTTTATAAAAAAATGTAAATTTTGTTTAAATAATTTTATTTTCATGAAATCTAATTAGAAATGTAGTTTTAAAATTTTTCGGACGATTACTTTTAAAATTATATCAAAAAAACGTTATTTTTTAGAAATAATGCGTTTTTCTTAAAAATCAAACAAAAACTGCTGTAACTTTTTTTTATTTCTTTATAAAAAAATGTAAATTTTGTTTAAATAATTTTATTTTCATGAAATCTAATTAGAAATGTAGTTTTAAAATTTTTCGGTCGATTATTTTTAAAATTATACCAAAAAAACGTTTTCTTAAAAATCAAACTAAAACTGCTGTAACTTTTTTATTTCTTTATAAAAAAATGTAAATTTTGTTTAAATAATATTATTTTCATGAAATCTAATTAGAAATGTAGTTTTAAAATTTTTCGGACGATTACTTTTAAAATTATATCAAAAAAACGTTATTTTTTAGAAATAATGCGTTTTTCTTAAAAATCAAACAAAAACTGCTGTAACTTTTTTATTTCTTTATAAAAAAATGTAAATTTTGTTTAAATAATTTTATTTTCATGAAATCTAATTAGAAATGTAGTTTTAAAATTTTTCGGTCGATTATTTTTAAAATTATACCAAAAAAACGTTTTTCTTAAAAATCAAACTAAAACTGCTGTAACTTTTTTATTTCTTTATAAAAAAATGTAAATTTTGTTTAAATAATATTATTTTCATGAAATCTAATTAGAAATGTAGTTTTAAAATTTTTCGGACGATTACTTTTAAAATTATATCAAAAAAACGTTATTTTTTAGAAATAATGCTTTTTTCTTAAAAATCAAACAAAAACTGCTGTAACTTTTTTATTTCTTTATAAAAAAATGTAAATTTTGTTTAAATAATTTTATTTTCATGAAATCTAATTAGAAATGTAGTTTTAAAATTTTTCGGTCGATTATTTTTAAAATTATACCAAAAAAACGTTTTTCTTAAAAATCACACAAAAACTGCAGAAACTTTTTTATTTCTTTATAAAAAAATGTAAATTTTGTTTAAATAATTTTATTTTCATGAAATCTAATTAGAAATGTAGTTTTAAAATTTTTCGGACGATTACTTTTAAAATTATATCAAAAATACGTTATTTTTTAGAAATAATGCGTTTTTCTTAAAAATCAAACAAAAACTGCTGTAACTTTTTTATTTCTTTATAAAAAAATGTAAATTTTGTTTAAATAATTTTATTTTCATGAAATCTAATTAGAAATGTAGTTTTAAAATTTTTCGGTCGATTATTTTTAAAATTATACCAAAAAAACGTTTTTCTTAAAAATCACACAAAAACTGCAGAAACTTTTTTATTTCTTTATAAAAAAATGTAAATTTTGTTTAAATAATATTATTTTCATGAAATCTAATTAGAAATGTAGTTTTAAAATTTTTCGGACGATTACTTTTAAAATTATATCAAAAAAACGTTATTTTTTAGAAATAATGCGTTTTTCTTAAAAATCAAACAAAAACTGCTGTAACTTTTTTATTTCTTTATAAAAAAATGTAAATTTTGTTTAAATAATTTTATTTTCATGAAATCTAATTAGAAATGTAGTTTTAAAATTTTTCGGTCGATTATTTTAAAATTATACCAAAAAAACGTTTTTCTTAAAAATCACACAAAAACTGCAGAAACTTTTTTATTTTTTTATAAAAAAATGTAAATTTTGTTTAAATAATATTATTTTCATGAAATCTAATTAGAAATGTAGTTTTAAAATTTTTCGGACGATTACTTTTAAAATTATATCAAAAAAACGTTATTTTTTAGAAATAATGCGTTTTTCTTAAAAATCAAACAAAAACTGCTGTAACTTTTTTATTTCTTTATAAAAAAATGTAAATTTTGTTTAAATAATTTTATTTTCATGAAATCTAATTAGAAATGTAGTTTTAAAATTTTTCGGTCGATTATTTTAAAATTATACCAAAAAAACGTTTTTCTTAAAAATCAAACTAAAACTGCTGTAACTTTTTTATTTCTTTATAAAAAAATGTAAATTTTGTTTAAATAATATTATTTTCATGAAATCTAATTAGAAATGTAGTTTTAAAATTTTTCGGACGATTACTTTTAAAATTATATCAAAAAAACGTTATTTTTTAGAAATAATGCGTTTTTCTTAAAAATCAAACAAAAACTGCTGTAACTTTTTTATTTCTTTATAAAAAAATGTAAATTTTGTTTAAATAATATTATTTTCATGAAATCTAATTAGAAATGTAGTTTTAAAATTTTTCGGACGATTACTTTTAAAATTATATCAAAAAAACGTTATTTTTTAGAAATAATGCGTTTTTCTTAAATATCAAACAAAAACTGCTGTAACTTTTTTATTTCTTTATAAAAAAATGTAAATTTTGTTTAAATAATTTTATTTTCATGAAATCTAATTAGAAATGTAGTTTTAAAATTTTTCGGTCGATTATTTTTAAAATTATACCAAAAAAACGTTTTTCTTAAAAATCAAACTAAAACTGCTGTAACTTTTTTATTTCTTTATAAAAAAATGTAAATTTTGTTTAAATAATATTATTTTCATGAAATCTAATTAGAAATGTAGTTTTAAAATTTTTCGGACGATTACTTTTAAAATTATATCAAAAAAACGTTATTTTTTAGAAATAATGCGTTTTTCTTAAAAATCAAACAAAAACTGCTGTAACTTTTTTATTTCTTTATAAAAAAATGTAAATTTTGTTTAAATAATTTTATTTTCATGAAATCTAATTAGAAATGTAGTTTTAAAATTTTTCGGTCGATTATTTTTAAAATTATACCAAAAAAACGTTTTTCTTAAAAATCATACTAAAACTGCTGTAACTTTTTTATTTCTTTATAAAAAAATGTAAATTTTGTTTAAATAATATTATTTTCATGAAATCTAATTAGAAATGTAGTTTTAAAATTTTTCGGACGATTACTTTTAAAATTATATCAAAAAAACGTTATTTTTTAGAAATAATGCGTTTTTCTTAAAAATCAAACAAAACTGCTGTAACTTTTTTATTTCTTTATAAAAAAATGTAAATTTTGTTTAAATAATTTTATTTTCATGAAATCTAATTAGAAATGTAGTTTTATAATTTTTCGGTCGATTATTTTTAAAATTATACCAAAAAAACGTTTTTCTTAAAAATCAAACTAAAACTGCTGTAACTTTTTTATTTCTTTATAAAAAAATGTAAATTTTGTTTAAATAATATTATTTTCATGAAATCTAATTAGAAATGTAGTTTTAAAATTTTTCGGACGATTACTTTTAAAATTATATCAAAAAAACGTTATATTTTAGAAATAATGCGTTTTTCTTAAAAATCAAACAAAAACTGCTGTAACTTTTTTATTTCTTTTAAAAAAATGTAAATTTTGTTTAAATAATTTTATTTTCATGAAATCTAATTAGAAATGTAGTTTTAAAATTTTTCGGTCGATTATTTCTAAAATTATACCAAAAAAACGTTTTTCTTAAAAATCACACAAAAACTGCAGAAACTTTTTTATTTCTTTATAAAAAAATGTAAATTTTGTTTAAATAATATTATTTTCATGAAATCTAATTAGAAATGTAGTTTTAAAATTTTTCGGACGATTACTTTTAAAATTATATCAAAAAAACGTTATTTTTTAGAAATAATGCGTTTTTCTTAAAAATCAAACAAAAACTGCTGTAACTTTTTTATTTCTTTATAAAAAAATGTAAATTTTGTTTAAATAATTTTATTTTCATGAAATCTAATTAGAAATGTAGTTTTAAAATTTTTCGGTCGATTATTTTTAAAATTATACCAAAAAAACGTTTTTCTTAAAAATCACACAAAAACTGCAGAAACTTTTTTATTTCTTTATAAAAAAATGTAAATTTTGTTTAAATAATTTTATTTTCATGAAATCTAATTAGAAATGTAGTTTTAAAATTTTTCGGACGATTACTTTTAAAATTATATCAAAAAAACTTTATTTTTTAGAAATAATGCGTTTTTCTTAAAAATCAAACAAAAACTGCTGTAACTTTTTTATTTCTTTATAAAAAAATGTAAATTTTGTTTAAATAATTTTATTTTCATGAAATCTAATTAGAAATGTAGTTTTATAATTTTTCGGTCGATTATTTTTAAAATTATACCAAAAAAACGTTTTTCTTAAAAATCACACAAAAACTGCAGAAACTTTTTTATTTCTTTATAAAATAATGTAAATTTTGTTTAAATAATTTTATTTTCATGAAATCTAATTAGAAATGTAGTTTTAAAATTTTTCGGACGATTACTTTTAAAATTATATCAAAAAAACGTTATTTTTTAGAAATAATGCGTTTTTCTTAAAAATCAAACAAAAACTGCTGTAACTTTTTTATTTCTTTATAAAAAAATGTAAATTTTGTTTAAATAATTTTATTTTTATGAAATCTAATTAGAAATGTAGTTTTAAAATTTTTCGGTCGATTATTTTTAAAATTATACCAAAAAAACGTTTTTCTTAAAAATCACACAAAAACTGCAGAAACTTTTTTATTTCTTTATAAAAAAATGTAAATTTTGTTTAAATAATATTATTTTCATGAAATCTAATTAGAAATGTAGTTTTAAAATTTTTCGGACGATTACTTTTAAAATTATATCAAAAAAACGTTATTTTTTAGAAATAATGCGTTTTTCTTAAAAATCAAACAAAAACTGCTGTAACTTTTTTATTTCGTTATAAAAAAATGTAAATTTTGTTTAAATAATTTTATTTTCATGAAATCTAATTAGAAATGTAGTTTTAAAATTATTCGGTCGATTATATTTAAAATTATACCAAAAAAACGTTTTTCTTAAAAATCACACAAAAACTGCAGAAACTTTTTTATTTTTTTATAAAAAAATGTAAATTTTGTTTAAATAATATTATTTTCATGAAATCTAATTAGAAATGTAGTTTTAAAATTTTTCGGACGATTACTTTTAAAATTATATCAAAAAAACGTTATTTTTTAGAAATAATGCGTTTTTCTTAAAAATCAAACAAAAACTGCTGTAACTTTTTTATTTCTTTATAAAAAAATGTAAATTTTGTTTAAATAATATTATTTTCATGAAATCTAATTAGAAATGTAGTTTTAAAATTTTTCGGTCGATTATTTTTAAAATTATACCAAAAAAACATTTTTCTTAAAAATCAAACTAAAACTGCTGTAACTTTTTTATTTCTTTATAAAAAAATGTAAATTTTGTTTAAATAATATTATTTTCATGAAATCTAATTAGAAATGTAGTTTTAAAATTTTTCGGACGATTACTTTTAAAATTATATCAAAAAAACGTTATTTTTTAGAAATAATGCGTTTTTCTTAAAAATCAAACAAAAACTGCTGTAACTTTTTTATTTCTTTATAAAAAAATGTAAATTTTGTTTAAATAATTTTATTTTCATGAAATCTAATTAGAAATGTAGTTTTAAAATTTTTCGGTCGATTATTTTTAAAATTATACCAAAAAAACGTTTTTCTTAAAAATCAAACTAAAACTGCTGTAACTTTTTTATTTCTTTATAAAAAAATGTAAATTTTGTTTAAATAATATTATTTTCATGAAATCTAATTAGAAATGTAGTTTTAAAATTTTTCGGACGATTACTTTTAAAATTATATCAAAAAAACGTTATTTTTTAGAAATAATGCGTTTTTCTTAAAAATCAAACAAAAACTGCTGTAACTTTTTTATTTCTTTATAAAAAAATGTAAATTTTGTTTAAATAATTTTATTTTCATGAAATCTAATTAGAAATGTAGTTTTAAAATTTTTCGGTCGATTATTTTTAAAATTATACCAAAAAAACGTTTTTCTTAAAAATCAAACTAAAACTGCTGTAACTTTTTTATTTCTTTATAAAAAAATGTAAATTTTGTTTAAATAATATTATTTTCATGAAATCTAATTAGAAATGTAGTTTTAAAATTTTTCGGACGATTACTTTTAAAATTATATCAAAAAAACGTTATTTTTTAGAAATAATGCGTTTTTCTTAAAAATCAAACAAAAACTGCTGTAACTTTTTTATTTCTTTATAAAAAAATGTAAATTTTGTTTAAATAATTTTATTTTCATGAAATCTAATTAGAAATGTAGTTTTAAAATTTTTCGGTCGATTATTTTTAAAATTATACCAAAAAAACGTTTTTCTTAAAAATCACACAAAAACTGCAGAAACTTTTTTATTTCTTTATAAAAAAATGTAAATTTTGTTTAAATAATATTATTTTCATGAAATCTAATTAGAAATGTAGTTTTAAAATTTTTCGGACGATTACTTTTAAAATTATATCAAAAAAACGTTATTTTTTAGAAATAATGCGTTTTTCTTAAAAATCAAACAAAAACTGCTGTAACTTTTTTATTTCTTTATAAAAAAATGTAAATTTTGTTTAAATAATTTTATTTTCATGAAATCTAATTAGAAATGTAGTTTTAAAATTTTTCGGTCGATTATTTTTAAAATTATACCAAAAAAACGTTTTTCTTAAAAATCAAACTAAAACTGCTGTAACTTTTTTATTTCTTTATAAAAAAATGTAAATTTTGTTTAAATAATATTATTTTCATGAAATCTAATTAGAAATGTAGTTTTAAAATTTTTCGGACGATTACTTTTAAAATTATATCAAAAAAACGTTATTTTTTAGAAATAATGCGTTTTTCTTAAAAATCAAACAAAAACTGCTGTAACTTTTTTATTTCTTTATAAAAAAATGTAAATTTTGTTTAAATAATTTTATTTTCATGAAATCTAATTAGAAATGTAGTTTTAAAATTTTTCGGTCGATTATTTTAAAATTATACCAAAAAAACGTTTTTCTTAAAAATCACACAAAAACTGCAGAAACTTTTTTATTTCTTTATAAAAAAATGTAAATTTTGTTTAAATAATATTATTTTCATGAAATCTAATTAGAAATGTAGTTTTAAAATTTTTCGGTCGATTATTTTTAAAATTATACCAAAAAAACGTTTTTCTTAAAAATCAAACTAAAACTGCTGTAACTTTTTTATTTCTTTATAAAAAAATGTAAATTTTGTTTAAATAATATTATTTTCATGAAATCTAATTAAAAATGTAGTTTTAAAATTTTTCGGACGATTACTTTTAAAATTATATCAAAAAAACGTTATTTTTTAGAAATAATGCGTTTTTCTTAAAAATCAAACAAAAACTGCTGTAACTTTTTTATTTCTTTATAAAAAAATGTAAATTTTGTTTAAATAATTTTATTTTCATGAAATCTAATTAGAAATGTAGTTTTAAAATTTTTCGGTCGATTATTTTTAAAATTATACCAAAAAAACGTTTTTCTTAAAAATTACACAAAAACTGCAGAAACTTTTTTATTTCTTTATAAAAAAGTGTAAATTTTGTTTAAATAATATTATTTTCATGAAATCTAATTAGAAATGTAGTTTTAAAATTTTTCGGACGATTACTTTTAAAATTATATCAAAAAAACGTTATTTTTTAGAAATAATGCGTTTTTCTTAAAAATCAAACAAAAACTGCTGTAACTTTTTTATTTCTTTATAAAAAAATGTAAATTTTGTTTAAATAATTTTATTTTCATGAAATCTAATTAGAAATGTAGTTTTAAAATTTTTCGGTCGATTATTTTTAAAATTATACCAAAAAAACGTTTTTCTTAAAAATCAAACTAAAACTGCTGTAACTTTTTTATTTCTTTATAAAAAAATGTAAATTTTGTTTAAATAATATTATTTTCATGAAATCTAATTAGAAATGTAGTTTTAAAATTTTTCGGACGATTACTTTTAAAATTATATCAAAAAAACGTTATTTTTTAGAAATAATGCGTTTTTCTTAAAAATCAAACAAAAACTGCTGTAACTTTTTTATTTCTTTATAAAAAAATGTAAATTTTGTTTAAATAATTTTATTTTCATGAAATCTAATTAGAAATGTAGTTTTAAAATTTTTCGGTCGATTATTTTTAAAATTATACCAAAAAAACGTTTTTCTTAAAAATCACACAAAAACTGCAGAAACTTTTTTATTTCTTTATAAAAAAATGTAAATTTTGTTTAAATAATATTATTTTCATGAAATCTAATTAGAAATGTAGTTTTAAAATTTTTCGGTCGATTATTTTAAAATTATACCAAAAAAACGTTTTTCTTAAAAATCAAACTAAAACTGCTGTAACTTTTTTATTTCTTTATAAAAAAATGTAAATTTTGTTTAAATAATATTATTTTCATGAAATCTAATTAAAAATGTAGTTTTAAAATTTTTCGGACGATTACTTTTAAAATTATATCAAAAAAACGTTATTTTTTAGAAATAATGCGTTTTTCTTAAAAATCAAACAAAAACTGCTGTAACTTTTTTATTTCTTTATAAAAAAATGTAAATTTTGTTTAAATAATTTTATTTTCATGAAATCTAATTAGAAATGTAGTTTTAAAATTTTTCGGTCGATTATTTTTAAAATTATACCAAAAAAACGTTTTTCTTAAAAATCACACAAAAACTGCAGAAACTTTTTTATTTCTTTATAAAAAAGTGTAAATTTTGTTTAAATAATATTATTTTCATGAAATCTAATTAGAAATGTAGTTTTAAAATTTTTCGGACGATTACTTTTAAAATTATATCAAAAAAACGTTATTTTTTAGAAATAATGCGTTTTTCTTAAAAATCAAACAAAAACTGCTGTAACTTTTTTATTTCTTTATAAAAAAATGTAAATTTTGTTTAAATAATTTTATTTTCATGAAATCTAATTAGAAATGTAGTTTTAAAATTTTTCGGTCGATTATTTTTAAAATTATACCAAAAAAACGTTTTTCTTAAAAATCAAACTAAAACTGCTGTAACTTTTTTATTTCTTTATAAAAAAATGTAAATTTTGTTTAAATAATATTATTTTCATGAAATCTAATTAGAAATGTAGTTTTAAAATTTTTCGGACGATTACTTTTAAAATTATATCAAAAAAACGTTATTTTTTAGAAATAATGCGTTTTTCTTAAAAATCAAACAAAAACTGCTGTAACTTTTTTATTTCTTTATAAAAAAATGTAAATTTTGTTTAAATAATATTATTTTCATGAAATCTAATTAGAAATGTAGTTTTAAAATTTTTCGGTCGATTATTTTTAAAATTATACCAAAAAAACGTTTTTCTTAAAAATCACACAAAAACTGCAGAAACTTTTTTATTTCTTTATAAAAAAATGTAAATTGTGTTTAAATAATTTTATTTTCATGAAATCTAATTAGAAATGTAGTTTTAAAATTTTTCGGTCGATTATTTTTAAAATTATACCAAAAAAACGTTTTTCTTAAAAATCACACAAAAACTGCAGAAACTTTTTTATTTCTTTATAAAAAAATGTAAATTTTGTTTAAATAATTTTATTTTCATGAAATCTAATTAGAAATGTAGTTTTAAAATTTTTCGGACGATTACTTTTAAAATTATATCAAAAAAACGTTATTTTTTAGAAATAATGCGTTTTTCTTAAAAATCAAACAAAAACTGCTGTAACTTTTTTATTTCTTTATAAAAAAATGTAAATTTTGTTTAAATAATATTATTTTCATGAAATCTAATTAGAAATGTAGTTTTAAAATTTTTCGGACGATTACTTTTAAAATTATATCAAAAAAACGTTATTTTTTAGAAATAATGCGTTTTTCTTAAAAATCAAACAAAAACTGCTGTAACTTTTTTATTTCTTTATAAAAAAATGTAAATTTTGTTTAAATAATTTTATTTTCATGAAATCTAATTAGAAATGTAGTTTTAAAATTTTTCGGTCGATTATTTTTAAAATTATACCAAAAAAACGTTTTTCTTAAAAATCAAACTAAAACTGCTGTAACTTTTTTATTTCTTTATAAAAAAATGTAAATTTTGTTTAAATAATATTATTTTCATGAAATCTAATTAGAAATGTAGTTTTAAAATTTTTCGGACGATTACTTTTAAAATTATATCAAAAAAACGTTATTTTTTAGAAATAATGCGTTTTTCTTAAAAATCAAACAAAAACTGCTGTAACTTTTTTATTTCTTTATAAAAAAATGTAAATTTTGTTTAAATAATTTTATTTTCATGAAATCTAATTAGAAATGTAGTTTTAAAATTTTTCGGTCGATTATTTTTAAAATTATACCAAAAAAACGTTTTTCTTAAAAATCACACAAAAACTGCAGAAACTTTTTTATTTCTTTATAAAAAAATGTAAATTTTGTTTAAATAATTTTATTTTCATGAAATCTAATTAGAAATGTAGTTTTAAAATTTTTCGGACGATTACTTTTAAAATTATATCAAAAAAACGTTATTTTTTAGAAATAATGCGTTTTTCTTAAAAATCAAACAAAAACTGCTGTAACTTTTTTATTTCTTTATAAAAAAATGTAAATTTTGTTTAAATAATTTTATTTTCATGAAATCTAATTAGAAATGTAGTTTTAAAATTTTTCGGTCGATTATTTTTAAAATTATACCAAAAAAACGTTTTTCTTAAAAATCACACAAAAACTGCAGAAACTTTTTTATTTTTTTATAAAAAAATGTAAATTTTGTTTAAATAATATTATTTTCATGAAATCTAATTAGAAATGTAGTTTTAAAATTTTTCGGACGATTACTTTTAAAATTATATCAAAAAAACGTTATTTTTTAGAAATAATGCGTTTTTCTTAAAAATCAAACAAAAACTGCTGTAACTTTTTTATTTCTTTATAAAAAAATGTAAATTTTGTTTAAATAATTTTATTTTCATGAAATCTAATTAGAAATGTAGTTTTAAAATTTTTCGGTCGATTATTTTTAAAATTATACCAAAAAAACGTTTTTCTTAAAAATCACACAAAAACTGCAGAAACTTTTTTATTTCTTTATAAAAAAATGTAAATTTTGTTTAAATAATATTATTATTTTCATGAAATCTAATTAGAAATGTAGTTTTAAAATTTTTCGGACGATTACTTTTAAAATTATATCAAAAAAACGTTATTTTTTAGAAATAATGCGTTTTTCTTAAAAATCAAACAAAAACTGCTGTAACTTTTTTATTTCTTTATAAAAAAATGTAAATTTTGTTTAAATAATATTATTTTCATGAAATCTAATTAGAAATGTAGTTTTAAAATTTTTCGGACGATTACTTTTAAAATTATATCAAAAAAACGTTATTTTTTAGAAATAATGCGTTTTTCTTAAAAATCAAACAAAAACTGCTGTAACTTTTTTATTTCTTTATAAAAAAATGTAAATTTTGTTTAAATAATTTTATTTTCATGAAATCTAATTAGAAATGTAGTTTTAAAATTTTTCGGTACATTATTTTTAAAATTATACCAAAAAAACGTTTTTCTTAAAAATCACACAAAAACTGCAGAAACTTTTTTATTTCTTTATAAAAAAATGTAAATTGTGTTTAAATAATTTTATTTTCATGAAATCTAATTAGAAATGTAGTTTTAAAATTTTTCGGTCAATTATTTTTAAAATTATACCAAAAAAACGTTTTTCTTAAAAATCACACAAAAACTGCAGAAACTTTTTTATTTCTTTATAAAAAAATGTAAATTTTGTTTAAATAATTTTATTTTCATGAAATCTAATTAGAAATGTAGTTTTAAAATTTTTCGGTCGATTATTTTTAAAATTATACCAAAAAAACGTTTTTCTTAAAAATCACACAAAAACTGCAGAAACTTTTTTATTTCTTTATAAAAAAATGTAAATTTTGTTTAAATAATATTATTTTCATGAAATCTAATTAGAAATGTAGTTTTAAAATTTTTCGGACGATTACTTTTAAAATTATATCAAAAAAACGTTATTTTTTAGAAATAATGCGTTTTTCTTAAAAATCAAACAAAAACTGCTGTAACTTTTTTATTTCTTTATAAAAAAATGTAAATTTTGTTTAAATAATTTTATTTTCATGAAATCTAATTAGAAATGTAGTATTAAAATTTTTCGGTCGATTATTTTTAAAATTATACCAAAAAAACGTTTTTCTTAAAAATCACACAAAAACTGCAGAAACTTTTTTATTTCTTTATAAAAAAATGTAAATTTTGTTTAAATAATTTTATTTTCATGAAATCTAATTAGAAATGTAGTTTTAAAATTTTTCGGACGATTACTTTTAAAATTATATCAAAAAAACGTTATTTTTTAGAAATAATGCGTTTTTCTTAAAAATCAAACAAAAACTGCTGTAACTTTTTTATTTCTTTATAAAAAAATGTAAATTTTGTTTAAATAATTTTATTTTCATGAAATCTAATTAGAAATGTAGTTTTAAAATTTTTCGGTCGATTATTTTTAAAATTATACCAAAAAAACGTTTTTCTTAAAAATCACACAAAAACTGCAGAAACTTTTTTATTTCTTTTTAAAAAAATGTAAATTTTGTTTAAATAATTTTATTTTCATGAAATCTAATTAGAAATGTAGTTTTAAAATTTTTCGGACGATTACTTTTAAAATTATATCAAAAAAACGTTATTTTTTAGAAATAATGCGTTTTTCTTAAAAATCAAACAAAAACTGCTGTAACTTTTTTATTTCTTTATAAAAAAATGTAAATTTTGTTTAAATAATTTTATTTTCATGAAATCTAATTAGAAATGTAGTTTTAAAATTTTTCGGTCGATTATTTTTAAAATTATACCAAAAAAACGTTTTTCTTAAAAATCACACAAAAACTGCAGAAACTTTTTTATTTCTTTATAAAAAAATGTAAATTTTGTTTAAATAATATTATTTTCATGAAATCTAATTAGAAATGTAGTTTTAAAATTTTTCGGACGATTACTTTTAAAATTATATCAAAAAAACGTAATTTTTTAGAAATAATGCGTTTTTCTTAAAAATCAAACAAAAACTGCTGTAACTTTTTTATTTCTTTATAAAAAAATGTAAATTTTGTTTAAATAATTTTATTTTCATGAAATCTAATTAGAAATGTAGTTTTAAAATTTTTCGGTCGATTATTTTTAAAATTATACCAAAAAAACGTTTTTCTTAACAATCAAACTAAAACTGCTGTAACTTTTTTATTTCTTTATAAAAAAATGTAAATTTTGTTTCAATAATATTATTTTCATGAAATCTAATTAGAAATGTAGTTTTAAAATTTTTCGGACGATTACTTTTAAAATTATATCAAAAAAACGTTATTTTTTAGAAATAATGCGTTTTTCTTAAAAATCAAACAAAAACTGCTGTAACTTTTTTATTTCTTTATAAAAAAATGTAAATTTTGTTTAAATAATTTTATTTTCATGAAATCTAATTAGAAATGTAGTTTTAAAATTTTTCGGTCGATTATTTTTAAAATTATACCAAAAAAACGTTTTTCTTAAAAATCACACAAAAACTGCAGAAACTTTTTTATTTCTTTATAAAAAAATGTAAATTTTGTTTAAATAATATTATTTTCATGAAATCTAATTAGAAATGTAGTTTTAAAATTTTTCGGACGATTTCTTTTAAAATTATATCAAAAAAACGTTAATTTTTAGAAATAATGCGTTTTTCTTAAAAATCAAACAAAAACTGCTGTAACTTTTTTATTTCTTTATAAAAAAATGTAAATTTTGTTTAAATAATTTTATTTTCATGAAATCTAATTAGAAATGTAGTTTTAAAATTTTTCGGTCGATTATTTTTAAAATTATACCAAAAAAACGTGTTTCTTAAAAATCAAACTAAAACTGCTGTAACTTTTTTATTTCTTTATAAAAAAATGTAAATTTTGTTTAAATAATATTATTTTCATGAAATCTAATTAGAAATGTAGTTTTAAAATTTTTCGGACGATTACTTTTAAAATTATATCAAAAAAACGTTATTTTTTAGAAATAATGCGTTTTTCTTAAAAATCAAACAAAAACTGCTGTAACTTTTTTATTTCTTTATAAAAAAATGTAAATTTTGTTTAAATAATTTTATTTTCATGAAATCTAATTAGAAATGTAGTTTTAAAATTTTTCGGTCGATTATTTTTAAAATTATACCAAAAAAACGTTTTTCTTAAAAATCAAACTAAAACTGCTGTAACTTTTTTATTTCTTTATAAAAAAATGTAAATTTTGTTTAAATAATATTATTTTCATGAAATCTAATTAGAAATGTAGTTTTAAAATTTTTCGGACGATTACTTTTAAAATTATATCAAAAAAACGTTATTTTTTAGAAATAATGCGTTTTTCTTAAAAATCAAACAAAAACTGCTGTAACTTTTTTATTTCTTTATAAAAAAATGTAAATTTTGTTTAAATAATTTTATTTTCATGAAATCTAATTAGAAATGTAGTTTTAAAATTTTTCGGTCGATTATTTTTAAAATTATACCAAAAAAACGTTTTTCTTAACAATCAAACTAAAACTGCTGTAACTTTTTTATTTCTTTATAAAAAAATGTAAATTTTGTTTCAATAATATTATTTTCATGAAATCTAATTAGAAATGTAGTTTTAAAATTTTTCGGACGATTACTTTTAAAATTATATCAAAAAAACGTTATTTTTTAGAAATAATGCGTTTTTCTTAAAAATCAAACAAAAACTGCTGTAACTTTTTTATTTCTTTATAAAAAAATGTAAATTTTGTTTAAATAATTTTATTTTCATGAAATCTAATTAGAAATGTAGTTTTAAAATTTTTCGGTCGATTATTTTTAAAATTATACCAAAAAAACGTTTTTCTTAAAAATCACACAAAAACTGCAGAAACTTTTTTATTTCTTTATAAAAAAATGTAAATTTTGTTTAAATAATATTATTTTCATGAAATCTAATTAGAAATGTAGTTTTAAAATTTTTTGGACGATTTCTTTTAAAATTATATCAAAAAAACGTTATTTTTTAGAAATAATGCGTTTTTCTTAAAAATCAAACAAAAACTGCTGTAACTTTTTTATTTCTTTATAAAAAAATGTAAATTTTGTTTAAATAATTTTATTTTCATGAAATCTAATTAGAAATGTAGTTTTAAAATTTTTCGGTCGATTATTTTTAAAATTATACCCAAAAAAACGTTTTTCTTAAAAATCAAACTAAAACTGCTGTAACTTTTTTATTTCTTTATAAAAAAATGTAAATTTTGTTTAAATAATATTATTTTCATGAAATCTAATTAGAAATGTAGTTTTAAAATTTTTCGGACGATTACTTTTAAAATTATATCAAAAAAACGTTATTTTTTAGAAATAATGCGTTTTTCTTAAAAATCAAACAAAAACTGCTGTAACTTTTTTATTTCTTTATAAAAAAATGTAAATTTTGTTTAAATAATTTTATTTTCATGAAATCTAATTAGAAATGTAGTTTTAAAATTTTTCGGTCGATTATTTTTAAAATTATACCAAAAAAACGTTTTTCTTAAAAATCAAACTAAAACTGCTGTAACTTTTTTATTTCTTTATAAAAAAATGTAAATTTTGTTTAAATAATATTATTTTCATGAAATCTAATTAGAAATGTAGTTTTAAAATTTTTCGGACGATTACTTTTAAAATTATATCAAAAAAACGTTTTTCTTAAAAATCACACAAAAACTGCAGAAACTTTTTTATTTCTTTATAAAAAAATGTAAATTTTGTTTAAATAATTTTATTTTCATGAAATCTAATTAGAAATGTAGTTTTAAAATTTTTCGGACGATTACTTTTAAAATTATATCAAAAAAACGTTATTTTTTAGAAATAATGCGTTTTTCTTAAAAATCAAACAAAAACTGCTGTAACTTTTTTATTTCTTTATAAAAAAATGTAAATTTTGTTTAAATAATTTTATTTTCATGAAATCTAATTAGAAATGTAGTTTTAAAATTTTTCGGTCGATTATTTTTAAAATTATACCAAAAAAACGTTTTTCTTAAAAATCACACAAAAACTGCAGAAACTTTTTTATTTCTTTATAAAAAAATGTAAATTTTGTTTAAATAATATTATTTTCATGAAATCTAATTAGAAATGTAGTTTTAAAATTTTTCGGACGATTACTTTTAAAATTATATCAAAAAAACGTTATTTTTTAGAAATAATGCGTTTTTCTTAAAAATCAAACAAAAACTGCTGTAACTTTTTTATTTCTTTATAAAAAAATGTAAATTTTGTTTAAATAATTTTATTTTCATGAAATCTAATTAGAAATGTAGTTTTAAAATTTTTCGGTCGATTATTTTTAAAATTATACCAAAAAAACGTTTTTCTTAAAAATCACACAAAAACTGCAGAAACTTTTTTATTTCTTTATAAAAAAATGTAAATTTTGTTTAAATAATATTATTTTCATGAAATCTAATTAGAAATGTAGTTTTAAAATTTTTCGGACGATTTCTTTTAAAATTATATCAAAAAAACGTTATTTTTTAGAAATAATGCGTTTTTCTTAAAAATCAAACAAAAACTGCTGTAACTTTTTTATTTCTTTATAAAAAAATGTAAATTTTGTTTAAATAATTTTATTTTCATGAAATCTAATTAGAAATGTAGTTTTAAAATTTTTCGGTCGATTATTTTTAAAATTATACCAAAAAAACGTTTTTCTTAAAAATCAAACTAAAACTGCTGTAACTTTTTTATTTCTTTATAAAAAAATGTAAATTTTGTTTAAATAATATTATTTTCATGAAATCTAATTAGAAATGTAGTTTTAAAATTTTTCGGACGATTACTTTTAAAATTATATCAAAAAAACGTTATTTTTTAGAAATAATGCGTTTTTCTTAAAAATCAAACAAAAACTGCTGTAACTTTTTTATTTCTTTATAAAAAAATGTAAATTTTGTTTAAATAATTTTATTTTCATGAAATCTAATTAGAAATGTAGTTTTAAAATTTTTCGGTCGATTATTTTTAAAATTATACCAAAAAAACGTTTTTCTTAAAAATCAAACTAAAACTGCTGTAACTTTTTTATTTCTTTATAAAAAAATGTAAATTTTGTTTAAATAATATTATTTTCATGAAATCTAATTAGAAATGTAGTTTTAAAATTTTTCGGACGATTACTTTTAAAATTATATCAAAAAAACGTTTTTCTTAAAAATCACACAAAAACTGCAGAAACTTTTTTATTTCTTTATAAAAAAATGTAAATTTTGTTTAAATAATATTATTTTCATGAAATCTAATTAGAAATGTAGTTTTAAAATTTTTCGGACGATTACTTTTAAAATTATATCAAAAAAACGTTATTTTTTAGAAATAATGCGTTTTTCTTAAAAATCAAACAAAAACTGCTGTAACTTTTTTATTTCTTTATAAAAAAATGTAAATTTTGTTTAAATAATATTATTTTCATGAAATCTAATTAGAAATGTAGTTTTAAAATTTTTCGGACGATTACTTTTAAAATTATATCAAAAAAACGTTATTTTTTAGAAATAATGCGTTTTTCTTAAAAATCAAACTAAAACTGCTGTAACTTTTTTATTTCTTTATAAAAAAATGTAAATTTTGTTTAAATAATATTATTTTCATGAAATCTAATTAGAAATGTAGTTTTAAAATTTTTCGGACGATTACTTTTAAAATTATATCAAAAAAACGTTTTTCTTAAAAATCACACAAAAACTGCAGAAACTTTTTTATTTCTTTATAAAAAAATGTAAATTTTGTTTAAATAATATTATTTTCATGAAATCTAATTAGAAATGTAGTTTTAAAATTTTTCGGACGATTACTTTTAAAATTATATCAAAAAAACGTTATTTTTTAGAAATAATGCGTTTTTCTTAAAAATCAAACAAAAACTGCTGTAACTTTTTTATTTCTTTATAAAAAAATGTAAATTTTGTTTAAATAATTTTATTTTCATGAAATCTAATTAGAAATGTAGTTTTAAAATTTTTCGGTCGATTATTTTTAAAATTATACCAAAAAAACGTTTTTCTTAAAAATCAAACTAAAACTGCTGTAACTTTTTTATTTCTTTATAAAAAAATGTAAATTTTGTTTAAATTATATTATTTTCTTGAAATCTAATTAGAAATGTAGTTTTAAAATTTTTCGGACGATTACTTTTAAAATTATATCAAAAAAACGTTATTTTTTAGAAATAATGCGTTTTTCTTAAAAATCAAACAAAAACTGCTGTAACTTTTTTATTTCTTTATAAAAAAATGTAAATTTTGTTTAAATAATTTTATTTTCATGAAATCTAATTAGAAATGTAGTTTTAAAATTTTTCGGTCGATTATTTTTAAAATTATACCAAAAAAACGTTTTTCTTAAAAATCACACAAAAACTGCAGAAACTATTTTATTTCTTTATAAAAAAATGTAAATTTTGTTTAAATAATTTTATTTTCATGAAATCTAATTAGAAATGTAGTTTTAAAATTTTTCGGACGATTACTTTTAAAATTATATCAAAAAAACGTTATTTTTTAGAAATAATGCGTTTTTCTTAAAAATCAAACAAAAACTGCTGTAACTTTTTTATTTCTTTATAAAAAAATGTAAATTTTGTTTAAATAATTTTATTTTCATGAAATCTAATTAGAAATGTAGTTTTAAAATTTTTCGGTCGATTATTTTTAAAATTATACCAAAAAAACGTTTTTCTTAAAAATCACACAAAAACTGCAGAAACTTTTTTATTTCTTTATAAAAAAATGTAAATTTTGTTTAAATAATATTATTTTCATGAAATCTAATTAGAAATGTAGTTTTAAAATTTTTCGGACGATTACTTTTAAAATTATATCAAAAAAACTTTATTTTTTAGAAATAATGCGTTTTTCTTAAAAATCAAACAAAAACTGCTGTAACTTTTTTATTTCTTTATAAAAAAATGTAAATTTTGTTTAAATAATTTTATTTTTATGAAATCTAATTAGAAATGTAGTTTTAAAATTTTTCGGTCGATTATTTTTAAAATTATACCAAAAAAACGTTTTTCTTAAAAATCAAACTAAAACTGCTGTAACTTTTTTATTTCTTTATAAAAAAATGTAAATTTTGTTTAAATAATATTATTTTCATGAAATCTAATTAGAAATGTAGTTTTAAAATTTTTCGGACGATTACTTTTAAAATTATATCAAAAAAACGTTATTTTTTAGAAATAATGCGTTTTTCTTAAAAATCAAACAAAAACTGCTGTAACTTTTTTATTTCTTTATAAAAAAATGTAAATTTTGTTTAAATAGTTTTATTTTCATGAAATCTAATTAGAAATGTAGTTTTAAAATTTTTCGGTCGATTATTTTAAAATTATACCAAAAAAACGTTTTTCTTAAAAATCACACAAAAACTGCAGAAACTTTTTTATTTCTTTATAAAAAAATGTAAATTTTGTTTAAATAATTTTATTTTCATGAAATCTAATTAGAAATGTAGTTTTAAAATTTTTCGGACGATTACTTTTAAAATTATATCAAAAAAACGTTATTTTTTAGAAATAATGCGTTTTTCTTAAAAATCAAACAAAAACTGCTGTAACTTTTTTATTTCTTTATAAAAAAATGTAAATTTTGTTTAAATAATTTTATTTTCATGAAATCTAATTAGAAATGTAGTTTTAAAATTTTTCGGTCGATTATTTTTAAAATTATACCAAAAAAACGTTTTTCTTAAAAATCACACAAAAACTGCAGAAACTTTTTTATTTCTTTATAAAAGAATGTAAATTTTGTTTAAATAATATTATTTTCATGAAATCTAATTAGAAATGTAGTTTTAAAATTTTTCGGACGATTACTTTTAAAATTATATCAAAAAAACGTTATTTTTTAGAAATAATGCGTTTTTCTTAAAAATCAAACAAAAACTGCTGTAACTTTTTTATTTCTTTATAAAAAAATGTAAATTTTGTTTAAATAATTTTATTTTCATGAAATCTAATTAGAAATGTAGTTTTAAAATTTTTCGGTCGATTATTTTTAAAATTATACCAAAAAAACGTTTTTCTTAAAAATCAAACTAAAACTGCTGTAACTTTTTTATTTCTTTATAAAAAAATGTAAATTTTGTTTAAATAATATTATTTTCATGAAATCTAATTAGAAATGTAGTTTTAAAATTTTTCGGACGATTACTTTTAAAATTATATCAAAAAAACGTTATTTTTTAGAAATAATGCGTTTTTCTTAAAAATCAAACAAAAACTGCTGTAACTTTTTTATTTCTTTATAAAAAAATGTAAATTTTGTTTAAATAATTTTATTTTCATGAAATCTAATTAGAAATGTAGTTTTAAAATTTTTCGGTCGATTATTTTTAAAATTATACCAAAAAAACGTTTTTCTTAAAAATCACACAAAAACTGCAGAAACTTTTTTATTTCTTTATAAAAAAATGTAAATTTTGTTTAAATAATTTTATTTTCATGAAATCTAATTAGAAATGTAGTTTTAAAATTTTTCGGACGATTACTTTTAAAATTATATCAAAAAAACGTTATTTTTTAGAAATAATGCGTTTTTCTTAAAATCAAACAAAAACTGCTGTAACTTTTTTATTTCTTTATAAAAAAATGTAAATTTTGTTTAAATAATATTATTTTCATGAAATCTAATTAGAAATGTAGTTTTAAAATTTTTCGGACGATTACTTTTAAAATTATATCAAAAAAACGTAATTTTTTAGAAATAATGCGTTTTTCTTAAAAATCAAACAAAAACTGCTGTAACTTTTTTATTTCTTTATAAAGAAATGTAAATTTTGTTTAAATAATTTTATTTTCATGAAATCTAATTAGAAATGTAGTTTTAAAATTTTTCGGTCGATTATTTTTAAAATTATACCAAAAAAACGTTTTTCTTAAAAATCAAACTAAAACTGCTGTAACTTTTTTATTTCTTTATAAAAAAATGTAAATTTTGTTTAAATAATATTATTTTCATGAAATCTAATTAGAAATGTAGTTTTAAAATTTTTCGGACGATTACTTTTAAAATTATATCAAAAAAACGTTATTTTTTAGAAATAATGCGTTTTTCTTAAAAATCAAACAAAAACTGCTGTAACTTTTTTATTTCTTTATAAAAAAATGTAAATTTTGTTTAAATAATTTTATTTTCATGAAATCTAATTAGAAATGTAGTTTTATAATTTTTCGGTCGATTATTTTTAAAATTATACCAAAAAAACGTTTTTCTTAAAAATCACACAAAAACTGCAGAAACTTTTTTATTTCTTCATAAAAAAATGTAAATTTTGTTTAAATAATATTATTTTCATGAAATCTAATTAGAAATGTAGTTTTAAAATTTTTCGGACGATTACTTTTAAAATTATATCAAAAAAACGTTATTTTTTAGAAATAATGCGTTTTTCTTAAAAATCAAACAAAAACTGCTGTAACTTTTTTATTTCTTTATAAAAAAATGTAAATTTTGTTTAAATAATTTTATTTTCATGAAATCTAATTAGAAATGTAGTTTTAAAATTTTTCGGTCGATTATTTTTAAAATTATACCAAAAAAACGTTTTTCTTAACAATCAAACTAAAACTGCTGTAACTTTTTTATTTCTTTATAAAAAAATGTAAATTTTGTTTAAATAATATTATTTTCCTGAAATCTAATTAGAAATGTAGCTTTAAAATTTTTCGGACGATTACTTTTAAAATTATATCAAAAAAACGTTATTTTTTAGAAATAATGCGTTTTTCTTAAAAATCAAACAAAAACTGCTGTAACTTTTTTATTTCTTTATAAAAAAATGTAAATTTTGTTTAAATAATTTTATTTTCATGAAATCTAATTAGAAATGTAGTTTTAAAATTTTTCGGTCGATTATTTTTAAAATTATACCAAAAAAACGTTTTTCTTAAAAATCACACAAAAACTGCAGAAACTTTTTTATTTCTTTATAAAAAAATGTAAATTTTGTTTAAATAATATTATTTTCATGAAATCTAATTAGAAATGTAGTTTTAAAATTTTTCGGACGATTACTTTTAAAATTATATCAAAAAAACGTTATTTTTTAGAAATAATGCGTTTTTCTTAAAAATCAAACAAAAACTGCTGTAACTTTTTTATTTCTTTATAAAAAAATGTAAATTTTGTTTAAATAATTTTATTTTCATGAAATCTAATTAGAAATGTAGTTTTAAAATTTTTCGGTCGATTATTTTTAAAATTATACCAAAAAAACGTTTTTCTTAAAAATCAAACTAAAACTGCTGTAACTTTTTTATTTCTTTATAAAAAAATGTAAATTTTGTTTAAATAATATTATTTTCATGAAATCTAATTAGAAATGTAGTTTTAAAATTTTTCGGACGATTACTTTTAAAATTATATCAAAAAAACGTTATTTTTTAGAAATAATGCGTTTTTCTTAAAAATCAAACAAAAACTGCTGTAACTTTTTTATTTCTTTATAAAAAAATGTAAATTTTGTTTAAATAATTTTATTTTCATGAAATCTAATTAGAAATGTAGTTTTAAAATTTTTCGGTCGATTATTTTTAAAATTATACCAAAAAAACGTTTTTCTTAAAAATCAAACTAAAACTGCTGTAACTTTTTTATTTCTTTATAAAAAAATGTAAATTTTGTTTAAATAATATTATTTTAATGAAATCTAATTAGAAATGTAGTTTTAAAATTTTTCGGACGATTACTTTTAAAATTATATCAAAAAAACGTTTTTCTTAAAAATCACACAAAAACTGCAGAAACTTTTTTATTTCTTTATAAAAAAATGTAAATTTTGTTTAAATAATTTTATTTTCATGAAATCTAATTAGAAATGTAGTTTTAAAATTTTTCGGACGATTACTTTTAAAATTATATCAAAAAAACGTTATTTTTTAGAAATAATGCGTTTTTCTTAAAAATCAAACAAAAACTGCTGTAACTTTTTTATTTCTTTATAAAAAAATGTAAATTTTGTTTAAATAATTTTATTTTCATGAAATCTAATTAGAAATGTAGTTTTAAAATTTTTCGGTCGATTATTTTTAAAATTATACCAAAAAAACGTTTTTCTTAAAAATCACACAAAAACTGCAGAAACTTTTTTATTTCTTTATAAAAAAATGTAAATTTTGTTTAAATAATATTATTTTCATGAAATCTAATTAGAAATGTAGTTTTAAAATTTTTCGGACGATTACTTTTAAAATTATATCAAAAAAACGTTATTTTTTAGAAATAATGCGTTTTTCTTAAAAATCAAACAAAAACTGCTGTAACTTTTTTATTTCTTTATAAAAAAATGTAAATTTTGTTTAAATAATTTTATTTTCATGAAATCTAATTAGAAATGTAGTTTTAAAATTTTTCGGTCGATTATTTTTAAAATTATACCAAAAAAACGTTTTTCTTAAAAATCACACAAAAACTGCAGAAACTTTTTTATTTCTTTATAAAAGAATGTAAATTTTGTTTAAATAATATTATTTTCATGAAATCTAATTAGAAATGTAGTTTTAAAATTTTTCGGACGATTACTTTTAAAATTATATCAAAAAAACGTTATTTTTTAGAAATAATGCGTTTTTCTTAAAAATCAAACAAAAACTGCTGTAACTTTTTTATTTCTTTATAAAAAAATGTAAATTTTGTTTAAATAATATTATTTTCATGAAATCTAATTAGAAATGTAGTTTTAAAAATTTTTCGGACGATTACTTTTAAAATTATATCAAAAAAACGTAATTTTTTAGAAATAATGCGTTTTTCTTAAAAATCAAACAAAAACTGCTGTAACTTTTTTATTTCTTTATAAAGAAATGTAAATTTTGTTTAAATAATTTTATTTTCATGAAATCTAATTAGAAATGTAGTTTTAAAATTTTTCGGTCGATTATTTTTAAAATTATACCAAAAAAACGTTTTTCTTAAAAATCAAACTAAAACTGCTGTAACTTTTTTATTTCTTTATAAAAAAATGTAAATTTTGTTTAAATAATATTATTTTCATGAAATCTAATTAGAAATGTAGTTTTAAAATTTTTCGGACGATTACTTTTAAAATTATATCAAAAAAACGTTATTTTTTAGAAATAATGCGTTTTTCTTAAAAATCAAACAAAAACTGCTGTAACTTTTTTATTTCTTTATAAAAAAATGTAAATTTTGTTTAAATAATTTTATTTTCATGAAATCTAATTAGAAATGTAGTTTTAAAATTTTTCGGTCGATTATTTTTAAAATTATACCAAAAAAACGTTTTTCTTAAAAATCACACAAAAACTGCAGAAACTTTTTTATTTCTTTATAAAAAAATGTAAATTTTGTTTAAATAATTTTATTTTCATGAAATCTAATTAGAAATGTAGTTTTAAAATTTTTCGGACGATTACTTTTAAAATTATTTTTTAGAAATAATGCGTTTTTCTTAAAATCAAACAAAAACTGCTGTAACTTTTTTATTTCTTTATAAAAAAATGTAAATTTTGTTTAAATAATTTTATTTTCATGAAATCTAATTAGAAATGTAGTTTTAAAATTTTTCGGTCGATTATTTTTAAAATTATACCAAAAAAACGTTTTTCTTAAAAATCAAACTAAAACTGCAGTAACTTTTTTATTTCTTTATAAAAAAATGTAAATTTTGTTTAAATAATATTATTTTCATGAAATCTAATTAGAAATGTAGTTTTAAAATTTTTCGGACGATTACTTTTAAAATTATATCAAAAAAACGTTATTTTTTAGAAATAATGCGTTTTTCTTAAAAATCAAACAAAAACTGCTGTAACTTTTTTATTTCTTTATAAAAAAATGTAAATTTTGTTTAAATAATTTTATTTTCATGAAATCTAATTAGAAATGTAGTTTTAAAATTTTTCGGTCGATTATTTTTAAAATTATACCAAAAAAACGTTTTTCTTAAAAATCAAACTAAAACTGCTGTAACTTTTTTATTTCTTTATAAAAAAATGTAAATTTTGTTTAAATAATATTATTTTCATGAAATCTAATTAGAAATGTAGTTTTAAAATTTTTCGGACGATTACTTTTAAAATTATATCAAAAAAACGTTATTTTTTAGAAATAATGCGTTTTTCTTAAAAATCAAACAAAAACTGCTGTAACTTTTTTATTTCTTTATAAAAAAATGTAAATTTTGTTTAAATAATTTTATTTTCATGAAATCTAATTAGAAATGTAGTTTTAAAATTTTTCGGTCGATTATTTTTAAAATTATACCAAAAAAACGTTTTTCTTAAAAATCACACAAAAACTGCAGAAACTTTTTTATTTCTTTATAAAAAAATGTAAATTTTGTTTAAATAATTTTATTTTCATGAAATCTAATTAGAAATGTAGTTTTAAAATTTTTCGGACGATTACTTTTAAAATTATATCAAAAAAACGTTATTTTTTAGAAATAATGCGTTTTTCTTAAAAATCAAACAAAAACTGCTGTAACTTTTTTATTTCTTTATAAAAAAATGTAAATTTTGTTTAAATAATATTATTTTCATGAAATCTAATTAGAAATGTAGTTTTAAAATTTTTCGGACGATTACTTTTAAAATTATATCAAAAAAACGTAATTTTTTAGAAATAATGCGTTTTTCTTAAAAATCAAACAAAAACTGCTGTAACTTTTTTATTTCTTTATAAAGAAATGTAAATTTTGTTTAAATAATTTTATTTTCATGAAATCTAATTAGAAATGTAGTTTTAAAATTTTTCGGTCGATTATTTTTAAAATTATACCAAAAAAACGTTTTTCTTAAAAATCAAACTAAAACTGCTGTAACTTTTTTATTTCTTTATAAAAAAATGTAAATTTTGTTTAAATAATATTATTTTCATGAAATCTAATTAGAAATGTAGTTTTAAAATTTTTCGGACGATTACTTTTAAAATTATATCAAAAAAACGTTATTTTTTAGAAATAATGCGTTTTTCTTAAAAATCAAACAAAAACTGCTGTAACTTTTTTATTTCTTTATAAAAAAATGTAAATTTTGTTTAAATAATTTTATTTTCATGAAATCTAATTAGAAATGTAGTTTTAAAATTTTTCGGTCGATTATTTTTAAAATTATACCAAAAAAACGTTTTTCTTAAAAATCACACAAAAACTGCAGAAACTTTTTTATTTCTTTATAAAAAAATGTAAATTTTGTTTAAATAATTTTATTTTCATGAAATCTAATTAGAAATGTAGTTTTAAAATTTTTCGGACGATTACTTTTAAAATTATATCAAAAAAACGTTATTTTTTAGAATTAATGAGTTTTTCTTAAAAATCAAACAAAAACTGCTGTAACTTTTTTATTTCTTTATAAAAAAATGTAAATTTTGTTTAAATAATTTTATTTTCATGAAATCTAATTAGAAATGTAGTTCTAAAATTTTTCGGTCGATTATTTTTAAAATTATACCAAAAAAACGTTTTTCTTAAAAATCAAACTAAAACTGCTGTAACTTTTTTATTTCTTTATAAAAAAATGTAAATTTTGTTTAAATAATATTATTTTCATGAAATCTAATTAGAAATGTAGTTTTAAAATTTTTCGGACGATTACTTTTAAAATTATATCAAAGAAACGTAATTTTTTAGAAATAATGCGTTTTTCTTAAAAATCAAACAAAAACTGCTGTAACTTTTTTATTTCTTTATAAAGAAATGTAAATTTTGTTTAAATAATTTTATTTTCATGAAATCTAATTAGAAATGTAGTTTTAAAATTTTTCGGTCGATTATTTTTAAAATTATACCAAAAAAACGTTTTTCTTAAAAATCAAACTAAAACTGCTGTAACTTTTTTATTTCTTTATAAAAAAATGTAAATTTTGTTTAAATAATATTATTTTCATGAAATCTAATTAGAAATGTAGTTTTAAAATTTTTCGGACGATTACTTTTAAAATTATAGCAAAAAAACGTTATTTTTTAGAAATAATGCGTTTTTCTTAAAAATCAAACAAAAACTGCTGTAACTTTTTTATTTCTTTATAAAAAAATGTAAATTTTGTTTAAATAATTTTATTTTCATGAAATCTAATTAGAAATGTAGTTTTAAAATTTTTCGGACGATTACTTTTAAAATTATATCAAAAAAACGTTATTTTTTAGAATTAATGCGTTTTTCTTAAAAATCAAACAAAAACTGCTGTAACTTTTTTATTTCTTTATAAAGAAATGTAAATTTTGTTTAAATAATTTTATTTTCATGAAATCTAATTAGAAATGTAGTTTTAAAATTCTTCGGTCGATTATTTTTAAAATTATACCAAAAAAACGTTTTTCTTAAAAATCAAACTAAAACTGCTGTAACTTTTTTATTTCTTTATAAAAAAATGTAAATTTTGTTTAAATAATATTATTTTCATGAAATCTAATTAGAAATGTAGTTTTAAAATTTTTCGGACGATTACTTTTAAAATTATATCAAAAAAACGTTATTTTTTAGAAATAATGCGTTTTTCTTAAAAATCAAACAAAAACTGCAGAAACTTTTTTATTTCTTTATAAAAAAATGTAAATTTTGTTTAAATAATTTTATTTTCATGAAATCTAATTAGAAATGTAGTTTTAAAATTTTTCGTACGATTACTTTTAAAATTATATCAAAAAAACGTTATTTTTTATAAATAATGCGTTTTTCTTAAAAATCAAACAAAAACTGCTGTAACTTTTTTATTCCTTTATAAAAAAATGTAAATTTTGTTTAAATAATTTTATTTTCATGAAATCTAATTAGAAATGTAGTTTTAAAATTTTTCGGTCGATTATTTTTAAAATTATACCAAAAAAACGTTTTTCTTAAAAATCACACAAAAACTGCAGAAACTTTTTTATTTTTTTATAAAAAAATGTAAATTTTGTTTAAATAATTTTATTTTCATGAAATCTAATTAGAAATGTAGTTTTAAAATTTTTCGGACGATTACTTTTAAAATTATATCAAAAAAACGTTATTTTTTAGAAATAATGCGTTTTTCTTAAAAATCAAACAAAAACTACTGTAACTTTTTTATTTCTTTATAAAAAAATGTAAATTTTGTTTAAATAATTTTATTTTCATGAAATCTAATTAGAAATGTAGTTTTAAAATTTTTCGGTCGATTATTTTTAAAATTATACCAAAAAAACGTTTTTCTTAAAAATCACACAAAAACTGCAGAAACTTTTTTATTTCTTTATAAAAAAATGTAAATTTTGTTTAAATAATATTATTTTCATGAAATCTAATTAGAAATGTAGTTTTAAAATTTTTCGGACGATTACTTTTAAAATTATATCAAAAAAACGTTATTTTTTAGAAATAATGCGTTTTTCTTAAAAATCAAACAAAAACTGCTGTAACTTTTATATTTCTTTATAAAAAAATGTAAATTTTGTTTAAATAATATTATTTTTATGAAATCTAATTAGAAATGTAGTTTTAAAATTTTTCGGACGATTACTTTTAAAATTATATCAAAAAAACGTTATTTTTTAGAAATAATGCGTTTTTCTTAAAAATCAAACAAAAACTGCTGTAACTTTTTTATTTCTTTATAAAAAAATGTAAATTTTGTTTAAATAATTTTATTTTCATGAAATATAATTAGAAATGTAGTTTTAAAATTTTTCGGTCGATTATTTTTAAAATTATACCAAAAAAACGTTTTTCTTAAAAATCACACAAAAACTGCAGAAACTTTTTTATTTCTTTATAAAAAAATGTAAATTTTGTTTAAATAATATTATTTTCATGAAATCTAATTAGAAATGTAGTTTTAAAATTTTTCGGACGATTACTTTTAAAATTATATCAAAAAAACGTTATTTTTTAGAAATAATGCGTTTTTCTTAAAAATCAAACAAAAACTGCTGTAACTTTTTTATTTCTTTATAAAAAAATGTAAATTTTGTTTAAATAATTTTATTTTCATGAAATCTAATTTGAAATGTAGTTTTAAAAATTTTCGGTCGATTATTTTTAAAATTATACCAAAAAAACGTTTTTCTTAAAAATCAAACTAAAACTGCTGTAACTTTTTTATTTCTTTATAAAAAAATGTAAATTTTGTTTAAATAATATTATTTTCATGAAATCTAAT
>CAXARA010000236.1:0-79387 GCA_963971135.1 Stenus bimaculatus | reverse complement strand
AAATCACACAAAAACTGCAGAAACTTTTTTATTTCTTTATAAAAAAATGTAAATTTTGTTTAAATAATTTTATTTTCATGAAATCTAATTAGAAATGTAGTTTTAAAATTTTTCGGACGATTACTTTTAAAATTATATCAAAAAAACGTTATTTTTAGAAATAATGCGTTTTTCTTAAAAATCAAACAAAAACTGCTGTAACTTTTTTATTTCTTTATAAAAAAATGTAAATTTTGTTTAAATAATTTTATTTTCATGAAATCTAATTAGAAATGTAGTTTTAAAATTTTTCGGTCGATTATTTTTAAAATTATACCAAAAAACCTTTTTCTTAAAAATCACACAAAAACTGCAGAAACTTTTTTATTTCTTTATAAAAAAATGTAAATTTTGTTTAAATAATATTATTTTCATGAAATCTAATTAGAAATGTAGTTTTAAAATTTTTCGGACGATTACTTTTAAAATTATATCAAAAAAACGTTATTTTTTAGAAATAATGCGTTTTTCTTAAAAATCAAACAAAAACTGCTGTAACTTTTTTATTTCTTTATAAAAAAATGTAAATTTTGTTTAAATAATTTTATTTTCATGAAATCTAATTAGAAATGTAGTTTTAAAATTTTTCGGTCGATTATTTTTAAAATTATACCAAAAAAAACGTTTTTCTTAAAAATCACACAAAAACTGCAGAAACTTTTTTATTTCTTTATAAAAAAATGTAAATTTTGTTTAAATAATTTTATTTTCATGAAATCTAATTAGAAATGTAGTTTTAAAATTTTTCGGACGATTACTTTTAAAATTATATCAAAAAACGTTATTTTTTAGAAATAATGCGTTTTTCTTAAAATCAAACAAAAACTGCTGTAACTTTTTTATTTCTTTATAAAAAAATGTAAATTTTGTTTAAATAATTTTATTTTCATGAAATCTAATTAGAAATGTAGTTTTAAAATTTTTCGGTCGATTATTTTAAAATTATACCAAAAAAACGTTTTCTTAAAAATCACACAAAAACTGCAGAAACTTTTTTATTTTTTTATAAAAAAATGTAAATTTTGTTTAAATAATATTATTTTCATGAAATCTAATTAGAAATGTAGTTTTAAAATTTTTCGGACGATTACTTTTAAAATTATATCAAAAAAACGTTATTTTTTAGAAATAATGCGTTTTTCTAAAAATCAAACAAAAACTGCTGTAACTTTTTTATTTCTTTATAAAAAAATGTAAATTTTGTTTAAATAATTTTATTTTCATGAAATCTAATTAGAAATGTAGTTTTAAAATTTTTCGGTCGATTATTTTTAAAATTATACCAAAAAAACGTTTTTCTTAAAAATCACACAAAAACTGCAGAAACTTTTTTATTTCTTTATAAAAAAATGTAAATTTTGTTTAAATAATATTATTTTCATGAAATCTAATTAGAAATGTAGTTTTAAAATTTTCGGACGATTTTATTTTAAAATTATATCAAAAAAACGTTATTTTTTAGAAATAATGCGTTTTTCTTAAAATCAAACAAAAACTGCTGTAACTTTTTTATTTCTTTATAAAAAAATGTAAATTTTGTTTAAATAATTTTATTTTCATGAAATCTAATTAGAAATGTAGTTTTAAAATTTTTCGGACGATTACTTTTAAAATTATATCAAAAAAACGTTATTTTTAGAAATAATGCGTTTTTCTTAAAAATCAAACAAAAACTGCTGTAACTTTTTTATTTCTTTATAAAAAAATGTAAATTTTGTTTAAATAATTTTATTTTCATGAAATCTAATTAGAAATGTAGTTTTAAAATTTTTCGGTCGATTATTTTTAAAATTATACCAAAAAAACGTTTTTCTTAAAAATCAAACTAAAACTGCTGTAACTTTTTTATTTCTTTATAAAAAAATGTAAATTTTGTTTAAATAATATTATTTTCATGAAATCTAATTAGAAATGTAGTTTTAAAATTTTTCGGACGATTACTTTTAAAATTATATCAAAAAAACGTTATTTTTTAGAAATAATGCGTTTTTCTTAAAAATCAAACAAAAACTGCTGTAACTTTTTTATTTCTTTATAAAAAAATGTAAATTTTGTTTAAATAATTTTATTTTCATGAAATCTAATTAGAAATGTAGTTTTAAAATTTTTCGGTCGATTATTTTTAAAATTATACCAAAAAAACGTTTTTCTTAAAAATCAAACTAAAACTGCTGTAACTTTTTTATTTCTTTATAAAAAAATGTAAATTTTGTTTAAATAATATTATTTTCATGAAATCTAATTAGAAATGTAGTATTAAAATTTTTCGGTCGATTATTTTAAAATTATACCAAAAAAAACGTTTTTCTTAAAAATCAAACTAAAACTGCTGTAACTTTTTTATTTCTTTATAAAAAAATGTAAATTTTGTTTAAATAATATTATTTCATGAAATCTAATTAGAAATGTAGTTTTAAAATTTTTCGGACGATTACTTTTAAAATTATATCAAAAAAACGTTATTTTTTAGAAATAATGCGTTTTTCTTAAAAATCAAACAAAAACTGCTGTAACTTTTTTATTTCTTTATAAAAAAATGTAAATTTTGTTTAAATAATTTTATTTTCATGAAATCTAATTAGAAATGTAGTTTTAAAATTTTTCGGTCGATTATTTTTAAAATTATACCAAAAAAACATTTTTCTTAAAAATCACACAAAAACTGCAGAAACTTTTTTATTTCTTTATAAAAAAATGTAAATTTTGTTTAAATAATATTATTTTCATGAAATCTAATTAGAAATGTAGTTTTAAAATTTTTCGGACGATTACTTTTAAAATTATATCAAAAAAACGTTATTTTTTAGAAATAATGCGTTTTTCTTAAAAATCAAACAAAAACTGCTGTAACTTTTTTATTTCTTTATAAAAAAAAGTAAATTTTGTTTAAATAATTTTATTTTCATGAAATCTAATTAGAAATGTAGTTTTAAAATTTTTCGGTCGATTATTTTTAAAATTATACCAAAAAAACGTTTTTCTTAAAAATCAAACTAAAACTGCTGTAACTTTTTTATTTCTTTATAAAAAAATGTAAATTTTGTTTAAATAATATTATTTTCATGAAATCTAATTAGAAATGTAGTTTTAAAATTTTTCGGACGATTACTTTTAAAATTATATCAAAAAAACGTTATTTTTTAGAAATAATGCGTTTTTCTTAAAAATCAAACAAAAACTGCTGTAACTTTTTTATTTCTTTTTAAAAAAATGTAAATTTTGTTTAAATAATATTATTTTCATGAAATCTAATTAGAAATGTAGTTTTAAAATTTTTCGGACGATTACTTTTAAAATTATATCAAAAAATCGTTATTTTTTAGAAATAATGCGTTTTTCTTAAAAATCAAACAAAAACTGCTGTAACTTTTTTATTTCTTTATAAAAAATGTAAATTTTGTTTAAATAATTTTATTTTCATGAAATCTAATTAGAAATGTAGTTTTAAATTTTTCGGTCGATTATTTTTAAAATTATACCAAAAAAACGTTTTTCTTAAAAATCAAACTAAAACTGCTGTAACTTTTTTATTTCTTTATAAAAAAATGTAAATTTTGTTTAAATAATATTATTTTCATGAAATCTAATTAGAAATGTAGTTTTAAAATTTTTCGGACGATTACTTTTAAAATTATATCAAAAAAACGCGTTATTTTTTAGAAATAATGCGTTTTTCTTAAAATCAAACAAAAACTGCTGTAACTTTTTTATTTCTTTATAAAAAAATGTAAATTTTGTTTAAATAATTTTATTTTCATGAAATCTAATTAGAAATGTAGTTTTAAAATTTTTCGGTCGATTATTTTTAAAATTATACCAAAAAAACGTTTTTCTTAAAAATCACACAAAAACTGCAGAAACTTTTTTATTTCTTTATAAAAAAATGTAAATTTTGTTTAAATAATTTTATTTTCATGAAATCTAATTAGAAATGTAGTTTTAAAATTTTTCGGACGATTACTTTTAAAATTATATCAAAAAAACGTTATTTTTTAGAAATAATGCGTTTTTCTTAAAAATCAAACAAAAACTGCTGTAACTTTTTTATTTCTTTATAAAAAAATGTAAATTTTGTTTAAATAATTTTATTTTCATGAAATCTAATTAGAAATGTAGTTTTAAAATTTTTCGGTCGATTATTTTTAAAATTATACCAAAAAAACGTTTTTCTTAAAAATCAAACTAAAACTGCTGTAACTTTTTATTTCTTTATAAAAAAATGTAAATTTTGTTTAAATAATATTATTTTCATGAAATCTAATTAGAAATGTAGTTTTAAAATTTTTCGGACGATTACTTTTAAAATTATATCAAAAAAACGTTATTTTTTAGAAATAATGCGTTTTTCTTAAAAATCAAACAAAAACTGCTGTAACTTTTTTATTTCTTTATAAAAAAATGTAAATTTTGTTTAAATAATTTTATTTTCATGAAATCTAATTAGAAATGTAGTTTTAAAATTTTTCGGTCGATTATTTTTAAAATTATACCAAAAAAACGTTTTTCTTAAAAATCACACAAAAACTGCAGAAACTTTTTTATTTCTTTATAAAAAAATGTAAATTTTGTTTAAATAATTTTATTTTCATGAAATCTAATTAGAAATGTAGTTTTAAAATTTTTCGGACGATTACTTTTAAAATTATATCAAAAAAACGTTATTTTTTAGAAATAATGCGTTTTTCTTAAAAATCAAACAAAAACTGCTGTAACTTTTTATTTCTTTATAAAAAAATGTAAATTTTGTTTAAATAATTTTATTTTCATGAAATCTAATTAGAAATGTAGTTTTAAAATTTTTCGGACGATTACTTTTAAAATTATATCAAAAAAACGTTATTTTTTAGAAATAATGCGTTTTTCTTAAAAATCAAACAAAAACTGCTGTAACTTTTTTATTTCTTTATAAAAAAATGTAAATTTTGTTTAAATAATTTTATTTTCATGAAATCTAATTAGAAATGTAGTTTTAAAATTTTTCGGTCGATTATTTTTAAAATTATACCAAAAAAACGTTTTTCTTAAAAATCACACAAAAACTGCAGAAACTTTTTTATTTCTTTATAAAAAAATGTAAATTTTGTTTAAATAATTTTATTTTCATGAAATCTAATTAGAAATGTAGTTTTAAAATTTTTCGGACGATTACTTTTAAAATTATATCAAAAAAACGTTATTTTTTAGAAATAATGCGTTTTTCTTAAAAATCAAACAAAAACTGCTGTAACTTTTTTATTTCTTTATAAAAAATGTAAATTTTGTTTAAATAATTTTATTTCATGAAATCTAATTAGAAATGTAGTTTTAAAATTTTTCGGTCGATTATTTTTAAAATTATACCAAAAAAACGTTTTTCTTAAAAATCACACAAAAACTGCAGAAACTTTTTTATTTCTTTATAAAAAAATGTAAATTTTGTTTAAATAATATTATTTTCATGAAATCTAATTAGAAATGTAGTTTTAAAATTTTTCGGACGATTACTTTTAAAATTATATCAAAAAAACGTTATTTTTTAGAAATAATGCGTTTTTCTTAAAAATCAAACAAAAACTGCTGTAACTTTTTTATTTCTTTATAAAAAAATGTAAATTTTGTTTAAATAATTTTATTTTCATGAAATCTAATTAGAAATGTAGTTTTAAAATTTTTCGGTCGATTATTTTTAAAATTATACCAAAAAAACGTTTTTCTTAAAAATCACACAAAAACTGCAGAAACTTTTTTATTTCTTTATAAAAAAATGTAAATTTTGTTTAAATAATTTTATTTTCATGAAATCTAATTAGAAATGTAGTTTTAAAATTTTTCGGTCGATTATTTTTAAAATTATAACAAAAAAACGTTTTTCTTAAAAATCAAACTAAAACTGCTGTAACTTTTTTATTTCTTTATAAAAAAATGTAAATTTTGTTTAAATAATATTATCTTCATGAAATCTAATTAGAAATGTAGTTTTAAAATTTTTCGGACGATTACTTTTAAAATTATATCAAAAAACGTTATTTTTTCGAAATAATGCGTTTTTCTTAAAAATCAAACAAAAACTGCTGTAACTTTTTTATTTCTTTATAAAAAAATGTAAATTTTGTTTAAATAATTTTATTTTCATGAAATCTAATTAGAAATGTAGTTTTAAAATTTTTCGGTCGATTATTTTTAAAATTATAACAAAAAAACGTTTTTCTTAAAAATCAAACTAAAACTGCTGTAACTTTTTTATTTCTTTATAAAAAAATGTAAATTTTGTTTAAATAATATTATTTTCATGAAATCTAATTAGAAATGTAGTTTTAAAATTTTTCGGACGATTACTTTTAAAATTATATCAAAAAAACGTTATTTTTTAGAAATAATGCGTTTTTCTTAAAAATCAAACAAAAACTGCTGCAACTTTTTTATTTCTTTATAAAAAAATGTAAATTTTGTTTAAATAATTTTATTTTCATGAAATCTAATTAGAAATGTAGTTTTAAAATTTTTCGGTCGATTATTTTTAAAATTATACCAAAAAAACGTTTTTCTTATAAATCACACAAAAACTGCAGAAACTTTTTTATTTCTTTATAAAAAAATGTAAATTTTGTTTAAATAATTTTATTTTCATGAAATCTAATTAGAAATGTAGTTTTAAAATTTTTCGGACGATTACTTTTAAAATTATATCAAAAAAACGTTATTTTTTAGAAATAATGCGTTTTTCTTAAAAATCAAACAAAAACTGCTGTAACTTTTTTATTTCTTTATAAAAAAATGTAAATTTTGTTTAAATAATTTTATTTTCATGAAATCTAATTAGAAATGTAGTTTTAAAATTTTTCGGTCGATTATTTTTAAAATTATACCAAAAAAACGTTTTTCTTAAAAATCACACAAAAACTGCAGAAACTTTTTTATTTTTTTATAAAAAAATGTAAATTTTGTTTAAATAATATTATTTTCATGAAATCTAATTAGAAATGTAGTTTTAAAATTTTTCGGACGATTACTTTTAAAATTATATCAAAAAAACGTTATTTTTTAGAAATAATGCGTTTTTCTTAAAAATCAAACAAAAACTGCTGTAAATTTTTTATTTCTTTATAAAAAAATGTAAATTTTGTTTAAATAATTTTATTTTCATGAAATCTAATTAGAAATGTAGTTTTAAAATTTTTCGGTCGATTATTTTTAAAATTATACCAAAAAAACGTTTTTCTTAAAAATCACACAAAAACTGCAGAAACTTTTTTATTTCTTTATAAAAAAATGTAAATTTTGTTTAAATAATATTATTTTCATGAAATCTAATTAGAAATGTAGTTTTAAAATTTTTCGGACGATTACTTTTAAAATTATATCAAAAAAACGTAATTTTTTAGAAATAATGCGTTTTTCTTAAAAATCAAACAAAAACTGCTGTAACTTTTTTATTTCTTTATAAAAAAATGTAAATTTTGTTTAAATAATATTATTTTCATGAAATCTAATTAGAAATGTAGTTTTAAAATTTTTCGGACGATTACTTTTAAAATTATATCAAAAAAACGTTATTTTTTAGAAATAGTGCGTTTTTCTTAAAAATCAAACAAAAACTGCTGTAACTTTTTTATTTCTTTATAAAAAAATGTAAATTTTGTTTAAATAATTTTATTTTCATGAAATCTAATTAGAAATGTAGTTTTAAAATTTTTCGGTCGATTATTTTTAAAATTATACCAAAAAAACGTTTTTCTTAAAAATCACACAAAAACTGCAGAAACTTTTTTATTTCTTTATAAAAAAATGTAAATTTTGTTTAAATAATATTATTTTCATGAAATCTAATTAGAAATGTAGTTTTAAAATTTTTCGGTCGATTATTTTTAAAATTATACCAAAAAAACGTTTTTCTTAAAAATCAAACTAAAACTGCTGTAACTTTTTTATTTCTTTATAAAAAAATGTAAATTTTGTTTAAATAATATTATTTTCATGAAATCTAATTAGAAATGTAGTTTTAAAATTTTTCGGACGATTACTTTTAAAATTATATCAAAAAAAACGTTATTTTTTAGAAATAATGCGTTTTTCTTAAAAATCAAACATAAACTGCTGTAACTTTTTTATTTCTTTATAAAAAAATGTAAATTTTGTTTAAATAATTTTATTTTCATGAAATCTAATTAGAAATGTAGTTTTAAAATTTTTCGGTCGATTATTTTTAAAATTATACCAAAAAAACGTTTTTCTTAAAAATCAAACTAAAACTGCTGTAACTTTTTTATTTCTTTATAAAAAAATGTAAATTTTGTTTAAATAATATTATTTTCATGAAATCTAATTAGAAATGTAGTTTTAAAATTTTTCGGACGATTACTTTTAAAATTATATCAAAAAAACCTTATTTTTTAGAAATAATGCGTTTTTCTTAAAAATCAAACAAAAACTGCTGTAACTTTTTTATTTCTTTATAAAAAAATGTAAATTTTGTTTAAATAATTTTATTTTCATGAAATCTAATTAGAAATGTAGTTTTAAAATTTTTCGGTCGATTATTTTTAAAATTATACCAAAAAAACGTTTTTCTTAAAAATCAAACTAAAACTGCTGTAACTTTTTTATTTCTTTATAAAAAAATGTAAATTTTGTTTAAATAATATTATTTTCATGAAATCTAATTAGAAATGTAGTTTTAAAATTTTTCGGACGATTACTTTTAAAATTATATCAAAAAAACGTTATTTTTTAGAAATAATGCGTTTTTCTTAAAAATCAAACAAAAACTGCTGTAACTTTTTTATTTCTTTATAAAAAAATGTAAATTTTGTTTAAATAATTTTATTTTCATGAAATCTAATTAGAAATGTAGTTTTAAAATTTTTCGGTCGATTATTTTTAAAATTATACCAAAAAAACGTTTTTCTTAAAAATCAAACTAAAACTGCTGTAACTTTTTTATTTCTTTATAAAAAAATGTAAATTTTGTTTAAATAATATTATTTTCATGAAATCTAATTAGAAATGTAGTTTTAAAATTTTTCGGACGATTACTTTTAAAATTATATCAAAAAAACGTTATTTTTTAGAAATAATGCGTTTTTCTTAAAAATCAAACAAAAACTGCTGTAACTTTTTTATTTCTTTATAAAAAAATGTAAATTTTGTTTAAATAATTTTATTTTCATGAAATCTTATTAGAAATGTAGTTTTAAAATTTTTCGGTCGATTATTTTTAAAATTATACCAAAAAAACGTTTTTCTTATAAATCAAACTAAAACTGCTGTAACTTTTTTATTTCTTTATAAAAAAATGTAAATTTTGTTTAAATAATATTATTTTCATGAAATCTAATTAGAAATGTAGTTTTAAAATTTTTCGGACGATTACTTTTAAAATTATATCAAAAAAACGTTATTTTTTAGAAATAATGCGTTTTTCTTAAAAATCAAACAAAAACTGCTGTAACTTTTTTATTTCTTTATAAAAAAATGTAAATTTTGTTTAAATAATTTTATTTTCATGAAATCTAATTAGAAATGTAGTTTTAAAATTTTTCGGTCGATTATTTTTAAAATTATACCAAAAAAACGTTTTTCTTAAAAATCAAACTAAAACTGCTGTAACTTTTTTATTTCTTTATAAAAAAATGTAAATTTTGTTTAAATAATATTATTTTCATGAAATCTAATTAGAAATGTAGTTTTAAAATTTTTCGGACGATTACTTTTAAAATTATATCAAAAAAACGTTATTTTTTAGAAATAATGCGTTTTTCTTAAAAATCAAACAAAAACTGCTGTAACTTTTTTATTTCTTTATAAAAAAATGTAAATTTTGTTTAAATAATTTTATTTTCATGAAATCTAATTAGAAATGTAGTTTTAAAATTTTTCGGTCGATTATTTTTAAAATTATACCAAAAAAACGTTTTTCTTAAAAATCAAACTAAAACTGCTGTAACTTTTTTATTTCTTTATAAAAAAATGTAAATTTTGTTTAAATAATATTATTTTCATTAAATCTAATTAGAAATGTAGTTTTAAAATTTTTCGGACGATTACTTTTAAAATTATATCAAAAAAACGTTATTTTTTAGAAATAATGCGTTTTTCTTAAAAATCAAACAAAAACTGCTGTAACTTTTTTATTTCTTTATAAAAAAATGTAAATTTTGTTTAAATAATTTTATTTTCATGAAATCTAATTAGAAATGTAGTTTTAAAATTTTTCGGTCAATTATTTTTAAAATTATACCAAAAAAACGTTTTTCTTAAAAATCACACAAAAACTGCAGAAACTTTTTTATTTCTTTATAAAAAAATGTAAATTTTGTTTAAATAATTTTATTTTCATGAAATCTAATTAGAAATGTAGTTTTAAAATTTTTCTTACGATTACTTTTAAAATTATATCAAAAAAACGTTATTTTTTAGAAATAATGCGTTTTTCTTAAAAATCAAACAAAAACTGCTGTAACTTTTTTATTTCTTTATAAAAAAATGTAAATTTTGTTTAAATAATTTTATTTTCATGAAATCTAATTAGAAATGTAGTTTTAAAATTTTTCGGTCGATTATTTTTAAAATTATACCAAAAAAACGTTTTTCTTAAAAATCAAACTAAAACTGCTGTAACTTTTTTATTTCTTTATAAAAAAATGTAAATTTTGTTTAAATAATATTATTTTCATGAAATCTAATTAGAAATGTAGTTTTAAAATTTTTCGGACGATTACTTTTAAAATTATATCAAAAAAACGTTATTTTTTAGAAATAATGCGTTTTTCTTAAAAATCAAACAAAAACTGCTGTAACTTTTTTATTTCTTTATAAAAAAATGTAAATTTTGTTTAAATAATTTTATTTTCATGAAATCTAATTAGAAATGTAGTTTTAAAATTTTTCGGTCGATTATTTTTAAAATTATACCAAAAAAACGTTTTTCTTAAAAATCACACAAAAACTGCAGAAACTTTTTTATTTCTTTATAAAAAAATGTAAATTTTGTTTAAATAATTTTATTTTCATGAAATCTAATTAGAAATGTAGTTTTATAATTTTTCGGACGATTACTTTTAAAATTATATCAAAAAAACGTTATTTTTTAGAAATAATGCGTTTTTCTTAAAAATCAAACAAAAACTGCTGTAACTTTTTTATTTCTTTATAAAAAAATGTAAATTTTGTTTAAATAATTTTATTTTCATGAAATCTAATTAGAAATGTAGTTTTAAAATTTTTCGGTCGATTATTTTTAAAATTATACCAAAAAAACGTTTTTCTTAAAAATCAAACTAAAACTGCTGTAACTTTTTTATTTCTTTATAAAAAAATGTAAATTTTGTTTAAATAATTTTATTTTCATGAAATCTAATTAGAAATGTAGTTTTAAAATTTTTCGGTCGATTATTTTTAAAATTATACCAAAAAAACGTTTTTCTTAAAAATCAAACTAAAACTGCTGTAACTTTTTTATTTCTTTATAAAAAAATGTAAATTTTGTTTAAATAATATTATTTTCATGAAATCTAATTAGAAATGTAGTTTTAAAATTTTTCGGACGATTACTTTTAAAATTATATCAAAAAAACGTTATTTTTTAGAAATAATGCGTTTTTCTTAAAAATCAAACAAAAACTGCTGTTACTTTTTTATTTCTTTATAAAAAAATGTAAATTTTGTTTAAATAATTTTATTTTCATGAAATCTAATTAGAAATGTAGTTTTAAAATTTTTCGGTCGATTATTTTTAAAATTATACCAAAAAAACGTTTTTCTTAAAAATCAAACAAAAACTGCTGTAACTTTTTTATTTCTTTATAAAAAAATGTAAATATTGTTTAAATAATTTTATTTTCATGAAATCTAATTAGAAATGTAGTTTTAAAATTTTTCGGTCGATTATTTTTAAAATTATACCAAAAAAACGTTTTTCTTAAAAATCAAACTAAAACTGCTGTAACTTTTTTATTTCTTTATAAAAAAATGTAAATTTTTTTTAAATAATATTATTTTCATGAAATCTAATTAGAAATGTAGTTTTAAAATTTTTCGGACGATTACTTTTAAAATTATATCAAAAAAACGTTATTTTTTAGAAATAATGCGTTTTTCTTAAAAATCAAACAAAAACTGCTGTAACTTTTTTATTTCTTTATAAAAAAATGTAAATTTTGTTTAAATAATTTTATTTTCATGAAATCTAATTAGAAATGTAGTTTTAAAATTTTTCGGTCGATTATTTTTAAAATTATACCAAAAAAACGTTTTTCTTAAAAATCACACAAAAACTGCAGAAACTTTTTTATTTCTTTATATAAAAATGTAAATTTTGTTTAAATAATTTTATTTTCATGAAATCTAATTAGAAATGTAGTTTTAAAATTTTTCGGACGATTACTTTTAAAATTATATCAAAAAAACGTTATTTTTTAGAAATAATGCGTTTTTCTTAAAAATCAAACAAAAACTGCTGTAACTTTTTTATTTCTTTATAAAAAAATGTAAATTTTGTTTAAATAATTTTATTTTCATGAAATCTAATTAGAAATGTAGTTTTAAAATTTTTCGGTCGATTATTTTTAAAATTATACCAAAAAAACGTTTTTCTTAAAAATCACACAAAAACTGCAGAAACTTTTTTATTTCTTTATAAAAAAATGTAAATTTTGTTTAAATAATTTTATTTTCATGAAATCTAATTAGAAATGTAGTTTTAAAATTTTTCGGTCGATTATTTTTAAAATTATACCAAAAAAACGTTTTTCTTAAAAATCAAACTAAAACTGCTGTAACTTTTTTATTTCTTTATAAAAAAATGTAAATTTTGTTTAAATAATATTATTTTCATGAAATCTAATTAGAAATGTAGTTTTAAAATTTTTCGGACGATTACTTTTAAAATTATATCAAAAAAACGTTATTTTTTAGAAATAATGCGTTTTTCTTAAAAATCAAACAAAAACTGCTGTAACTTTTTTATTTCTTTATAAAAAAATGTAAATTTTGTTTAAATAATTTTATTTTCATGAAATCTAATTAGAAATGTAGTTTTAAAATTTTTCGGTCGATTATTTTTAAAATTATACCAAAAAAACGTTTTTCTTAAAAATCACACAAAAACTGCAGAAACTTTTTTATTTCTTTATAAAAAAATGTAAATTTTGTTTAAATAATTTTATTTTCATGAAATCTAATTAGAAATGTAGTTTTAAAATTTTTCGGACGATTACTTTTAAAATTATATCAAAAAAACGTTATTTTTTAGAAATAATGCGTTTTTCTTAAAAATCAAACAAAAACTGCTGTAACTTTTTTATTTCTTTATAAAAAAATGTAAATTTTGTTTAAATAATATTATTTTCATGAAATCTAATTAGAAATGCAGTTTTAAAATTTTTCGGACGATTACTTTTAAAATTATATCAAAAAAACGTTATTTTTTAGAAATAATGCGTTTTTCTTAAAAATCAAACAAAAACTGCTGTAACTTTTTTATTTCTTTATAAAAAAATGTAAATTTTGTTTAAATAATTTTATTTTCATGAAATCTAATTAGAAATGTAGTTTTAAAATTTTTCGGTCGATTATTTTTAAAATTATACCAAAAAAACGTTTTTCTTAAAAATCAAACTAAAACTGCTGTAACTTTTTTATTTCTTTATAAAAAAATGTAAATTTTGTTTAAATAATATTATTTTCATGAAATCTAATTAGAAATGTAGTTTTAAAATTTTTCGGACGATTACTTTTAAAATTATATCAAAAAAACGTTATTTTTTAGAAATAATGCGTTTTTCTTAAAAATCAAACAAAAACTGCTGTAACTTTTTTATTTCTTTATAAAAAAATGTAAATTTTGTTTAAATAATTTTATTTTCATGAAATCTAATTAGAAATGTAGTTTTAAAATTTTTCGGTCGATTATTTTTAAAATTATACCAAAAAAACGTTTTTCTTAAAAATCACACAAAAACTGCAGAAACTTTTTTATTTCTTTATAAAAAAATGTAAATTTTGTTTAAATAATTTTATTTTCATGAAATCTAATTAGAAATGTAGTTTTAAAATTTTTCGGACGATTACTTTTAAAATTATATCAAAAAAACGTTATTTTTTAGAAATAATGCGTTTTTCTTAAAAATCAAACAAAAACTGCTGTAACTTTTTTATTTCTTTATAAAAAAATGTAAATTTTGTTTAAATAATTTTATTTTCATGAAATCTAATTAGAAATGTAGTTTTAAAATTTTTCGGTCGATTATTTTTAAAATTATACCAAAAAAACGTTTTTCTTAAAAATCAAACTAAAACTGCTGTAACTTTTTTATTTCTTTATAAAAAAATGTAAATTTTGTTTAAATAATATTATTTTCATGAAATCTAATTAGAAATGTAGTTTTAAAATTTTTCGGACGATTACTTTTAAAATTATATCAAAAAAACGTTATTTTTTAGAAATAATGCGTTTTTCTTAAAAATCAAACAAAAACTGCTGTAACTTTTTTATTTCTTTATAAAAAAATGTAAATTTTGTTTAAATAATTTTATTTTCATGAAATCTAATTAGAAATGTAGTTTTAAAATTTTTCGGTCGATTATTTTTAAAATTATACCAAAAAAACGTTTTTCTTAAAAATCACACAAAAACTGCAGAAACTTTTTTATTTCTTTATAAAAAAATGTAAATTTTGTTTAAATAATTTTATTTTCATGAAATCTAATTAGAAATGTAGTTTTAAAATTTTTCAGACGATTACTTTTAAAATTATATCAAAAAAACGTTATTTTTTAGAAATAATGCGTTTTTCTTAAAAATCAAACAAAAACTGCTGTAACTTTTTTATTTCTTTATAAAAAAATGTAAATTTTGTTTAAATAATTTTATTTTCATGAAATCTAATTGGAAATGTAGTTTTAAAATTTTTCGGTCGATTATTTTTAAAATTATACCAAAAAAACGTTTTTCTTAAAAATCACACAAAAACTGCAGAAACTTTTTTATTTCTTTATAAAAAAATGTAAATTTTGTTTAAATAATATTATTTTCATGAAATCTAATTAGAAATGTAGTTTTAAAATTTTTCGGACGATTACTTTTAAAATTATATCAAAAAAACGTTATTTTTTAGAAATAATGCGTTTTTCTTAAAAATCAAACAAAAACTGCTGTAACTTTTTTATTTCTTTATAAAAAAATGTAAATTTTGTTTAAATAATTTTATTTTCATGAAATCTAATTAGAAATGTAGTTTTAAAATTTTTCGGTCGATTATTTTTAAAATTATACCAAAAAAACGTTTTTCTTAACAATCAAACTAAAACTGCTGTAACTTTTTTATTTCTTTATAAAAAAATGTAAATTTTGTTTAAATAATATTATTTTCATGAAATCTAATTAGAAATGTAGTTTTAAAATTTTTCGGACGATTACTTTTAAAATTATATCAAAAAAACGTTATTTTTTAGAAATAATGCGTTTTTCTTAAAAATCAAACAAAAACTGCTGTAACTTTTTTATTTCTTTATAAAAAAATGTAAATTTTGTTTAAATAATTTTATTTTCATGAAATCTAATTAGAAATGTAGTTTTAAAATTTTTCGGTCGATTATTTTTAAAATTATACCAAAAAAACGTTTTTCTTAAAAATCACACAAAAACTGCAGAAACTTTTTTATTTCTTTATAAAAGAATGTAAATTTTGTTTAAATAATATTATTTTCATGAAATCTAATTAGAAATGTAGTTTTAAAATTTTTCGGACGATTACTTTTAAAATTATATCAAAAAAACGTTATTTTTTAGAAATAATGCGTTTTTCTTAAAAATCAAACAAAAACTGCTGTAACTTTTATATTTCTTTATAAAAAAATGTAAATTTTGTTTAAATAATATTATTTTTATGAAATCTAATTAGAAATGTAGTTTTAAAATTTTTCGGACGATTACTTTTAAAATTATATCAAAAAAACGTTATTTTTTAGAAATAATGCGTTTTTCTTAAAAATCAAACAAAAACTGCTGTAACTTTTTTATTTCTTTATAAAAAAATGTAAATTTTGTTTAAATAATTTTATTTTCATGAAATCTAATTAGAAATGTAGTTTTAAAATTTTTCGGTCGATTATTTTTAAAATTATACCAAAAAAACGTTTTTCTTAAAAATCACACAAAAACTGCAGAAACTTTTTTATTTCTTTATAAAAAAATGTAAATTTTGTTTAAATAATATTATTTTCATGAAATCTAATTAGAAATGTAGTTTTAAAATTTTTCGGACGATTACTTTTAAAATTATATCAAAAAAACGTTATTTTTTAGAAATAATGCGTTTTTCTTAAAAATCAAACAAAAACTGCTGTAACTTTTTTATTTCTTTATAAAAAAATGTAAATTTTGTTTAAATAATTTTATTTTCATGAAATCTAATTAGAAATGTAGTTTTAAAATTTTTCGGACGATTACTTTTAAAATTATATCAAAAAAACGTTATTTTTTAGAAATAATGCGTTTTTCTTAAAAATCAAACAAAAACTGCTGTAACTTTTTTATTTCTTTATAAAAAAATGTAAATTTTGTTTAAATAAATTTATTTTCATGAAATCTAATTAGAAATGTAGTTTTAAAATTTTTCGGTCGATTATTTTTAAAATTATACCAAAAAAACGTTTTTCTTAAAAATCAAACTAAAACTGCTGTAACTTTTTTATTTCTTTATAAAAAAATGTAAATTTTGTTTAAATAATATTATTTTCATGAAATCTAATTAGAAATGTAGTTTTAAAATTTTTCGGACGATTACTTTTAAAATTATATCAAAAAAACGTTATTTTTTAGAAATAATGCGTTTTTCTTAAAAATCAAACAAAAACTGCTGTAACTTTTTTATTTCTTTATAAAAAAATGTAAATTTTGTTTAAATAATATTATTTTCATGAAATCTAATTAGAAATGTAGTTTTAAAATTTTTCGGACGATTACTTTTAAAATTATATCAAAAAAACGTAATTTTTTAGAAATAATGCGTTTTTCTTAAAAATCAAACAAAAACTGCTGTAACTTTTTTATTTCTTTATAAAAAAATGTAAATTTTGTTTAAATAATTTTATTTTCATGAAATCTAATTAGAAATGTAGTTTTAAAATTTTTCGGTCGATTATTTTTAAAATTATACCAAAAAAACATTTTTCTTAAAAATCAAACTAAAACTGCTGTAACTTTTTTATTTCTTTATAAAAAAATGTAAATTTTGTTTAAATAATATTATTTTCATGAAATCTAATTAGAAATGTAGTTTTAAAATTTTTCGGATGATTACTTTTAAAATTATATCAAAAAAACGTTATTTTTTAGAAATAATGCGTTTTTCTTAAAAATCAAACAAAAACTGCTGTAACTTTTTTATTTCTTTATAAAAAAATGTAAATTTTGTTTAAATAATTTTATTTTCATGAAATCTAATTAGAAATGTAGTTTTAAAATTTTTCGGTCGATTATTTTTAAAATTATACCAAAAAAACTTTTTTCTTAAAAATCACACAAAAACTGCAGAAACTTTTTTATTTCTTTATAAAAAAATGTAAATTTTGTTTAAATAATTTTATTTTCATGAAATCTAATTAGAAATGTAGTTTTAAAATTTTTCGGACGATTACTTTTAAAATTATATCAAAAAAACGTTATTTTTTAGAAATAATGCGTTTTTCTTAAAAATCAAACAAAAACTGCTGTAACTTTTTTATTTCTTTATAAAAAAATGTAAATTTTGTTTAAATAATTTTATTTTCATGAAATCTAATTAGAAATGTAGTTTTAAAATTTTTCGGTCGATTATTTTTAAAATTATACCAAAAAAACGTTTTTCTTAAAAATCACACAAAAACTGCAGAAACTTTTTTATTTTTTTATAAAAAAATGTAAATTTTGTTTAAATAATTTTATTTTCATGAAATCTAATTAGAAATGTAGTTTTAAAATTTTTCGGACGATTACTTTTAAAATTATATCAAAAAAACGTTATTTTTTAGAAATAATGCGTTTTTCTTAAAAATCAAACAAAAACTGCTGTAACTTTTTTATTTCTTTATAAAAAAATGTAAATTTTGTTTAAATAATTTTATTTTCATGAAATCTAATTAGAAATGTAGTTTTAAAATTTTTCGGTCGATTATTTTTAAAATTATACCAAAAAAACGTTTTTCGTAAAAATCACACAAAAACTGCAGAAACTTTTTTATTTCTTTATAAAAAAATGTAAATTTTGTTTAAATAATATTATTTTCATGAAATCTAATTAGAAATGTAGTTTTAAAATTTTTCGGACGATTACTTTTAAAATTATATCAAAAAAACGTTATTTTTTAGAAATAATGCGTTTTTCTTAAAAATCAAACAAAAACTGCTGTAATTTTTTTATTTCTTTATAAAAAAATGTAAATTTTGTTTAAATAATATTATTTTCATGAAATCTAATTAGAAATGTAGTTTTAAAATTTTTCGGACGATTACTTTTAAAATTATATCAAAAAAACGTTATTTTTTAGAAATAATGCGTTTTTCTTAAAAATCAAACAAAAACTGCTGTAACTTTTTTATTTCTTTATAAAAAAATGTAAATTTTGTTTAAATAATTTTATTTTCATGAAATCTAATTAGAAATGTAGTTTTAAAATTAATCGGTCGATTATTTTTAAAATTATACCAAAAAAACGTTTTTCTTAAAAATGACACAAAAACTGCAGAAACTTTTTTATTTCTTTATAAAAAAATGTAAATTTTGTTTAAATAATATTATTTTCATGAAATCTAATTAGAAATGTAGTTTTAAAATTTTTCGGACGATTACTTTTAAAATTATATCAAAAAAAACGTTATTTTTTAGAAATAATGCGTTTTTCTTAAAAATCAAACAAAAACTGCTGTAACTTTTTTATTTCTTTATAAAAAAATGTAAATTTTGTTTAAATAATTTTATTTTCATGAAATCTAATTAGAAATGTAGTTTTAAAATTTTTCGGTCGATTATTTTTAAAATTATACCAAAAAAACGTTTTTCTTAAAAATCAAACTAAAACTGCTGTAACTTTTTTATTTCTTTATAAAAAAATGTAAATTTTGTTTAAATAATATTATTTTCATGAAATCTAATTAGAAATGTAGTTTTAAAATTTTTCGGACGATTACTTTTAAAATTATATCAAAAAAACGTTATTTTTTAGAAATAATGCGTTTTTCTTAAAAATCAAACAAAAACTGCTGTAACTTTTTTATTTCTTTATAAAAAAATGTAAATTTTGTTTAAATAATTTTATTTTCATGAAATCTAATTAGAAATGTAGTTTTAAAATTTTTCGGTCGATTATTTTTAAAATTATACCAAAAAAACGTTTTTCTTAAAAATCACACAAAAACTGCAGAAACTTTTTTATTTCTTTATAAAAAAATGTAAATTTTGTTTAAATAATATTATTTTCATGAAATCTAATTAGAAATGTAGTTTTAAAATTTTTCGGACGATTACTTTTAAAATTATATCAAAAAAACGTTATTTTTTAGAAATAATGCGTTTTTCTTAAAAATCAAACAAAAACTGCTGTAACTTTTTTATTTCTTTATAAAAAAATGTAAATTTTGTTTAAATAATTTTATTTTCATGAAATCTAATTAGAAATGTAGTTTTAAAATTTTTCGGTCGATTATTTTTAAAATTATACCAAAAAAACATTTTTCTTAAAAATCAAACTAAAACTGCTGTAACTTTTTTATTTCTTTATAAAAAAATGTAAATTTTGTTTAAATAATATTATTTTCATGAAATCTAATTAGAAATGTAGTTTTAAAATTTTTCGGACGATTACTTTTAAAATTATATCAAAAAAACGTTATTTTTTAGAAATAATGCGTTTTTCTTAAAAATCAAACAAAAACTGCTGTAACTTTTTTATTTCTTTATAAAAAAATGTAAATTTTGTTTAAATAATTTTATTTTCATGAAATCTAATTAGAAATGTAGTTTTAAAATTTTTCGGTCGATTATTTTTAAAATTATACCAAAAAAACGTTTTTCTTAAAAATCAAACTAAAACTGCTGTAACTTTTTTATTTCTTTATAAAAAAATGTAAATTTTGTTTAAATAATATTATTTTCATGAAATCTAATTAGAAATGTAGTTTTAAAATTTTTCGGACGATTACTTTTAAAATTATATCAAAAAAACGTTATTTTTTAGAAATAATGCGTTTTTCTTAAAAATCAAACAAAAACTGCTGTAACTTTTTTATTTCTTTATAAAAAAATGTAAATTTTGTTTAAATAATTTTATTTTCATGAAATCTAATTAGAAATGTAGTTTTAAAATTTTTCGGTCGATTATTTTTAAAATTATACCAAAAAAACGTTTTTCTTAAAAATCAAACTAAAACTGCTGTAACTTTTTTATTTCTTTATAAAAAAATGTAAACTTTGTTTAAATAATATTATTTTCATGAAATCTAGTTAGAAATGTAGTTTTAAAATTTTTCGGACGATTACTTTTAAAATTATATCAAAAAAACGTTATTTTTTAGAAATAATGCGTTTTTCTTAAAAATCAAACAAAAACTGCTGTAACTTGTTTATTTCTTTATAAAAAAATGTAAATTTTGTTTAAATAATTTTATTTTCATGAAATCTAATTAGAAATGTAGTTTTAAAATTTTTCGGTCGATTATTTTTAAAATTATACCAAAAAAACGTTTTTCTTAAAAATCACACAAAAACTGCAGAAACTTTTTTATTTCTTTATAAAAAAATGTAAATTTTGTTTAAATAATATTATTTTCATGAAATCTAATTAGAAATGTAGTTTTAAAATTTTTCGGACGATTACTTTTAAAATTATATCAAAAAAACGTTATTTTTTAGAAATAATGCGTTTTTCTTAAAAATCAAACAAAAACTGCTGTAACTTTTTTATTTCTTTATAAAAAAATGTAAATTTTGTTTAAATAATTTTATTTTCATGAAATCTAATTAGAAATGTAGTTTTAAAATTTTTCGGTCGATTATTTTTAAAATTATACCAAAAAAACGTTTTTCTTAAAAATCAAACTAAAACTGCTGTAACTTTTTTATTTCTTTATAAAAAAATGTAAATTTTGTTTAAATAATATTATTTTCATGAAATCTAATTAGAAATGTAGTTTTAAAATTTTTCGGACGATTACTTTTAAAATTATATCAAAAAAACGTTATTTTTTAGAAATAATGCGTTTTTCTTAAAAATCAAACAAAAACTGCTGTAACTTTTTTATTTCTTTATAAAAAAATGTAAATTTTGTTTAAATAATTTTATTTTCATGAAATCTAATTAGAAATGTAGTTTTAAAATTTTTCGGTCGATTATTTTTAAAATTATACCAAAAAAACGTTTTTCTTAAAAATCAAACTAAAACTGCTGTAACTTTTTTATTTCTTTATAAAAAAATGTAAATTTTGTTTAAATAATATTATTTTCATGAAATCTAATTAGAAATGTAGTTTTAAAATTTTTCGGACGATTACTTTTAAAATTATATCAAAAAAACGTTATTTTTTAGAAATAATGCGTTTTTCTTAAAAATCAAACAAAAACTGCTGTAACTTTTTTATTTCTTTATAAAAAAATGTAAATTTTGTTTAAATAATTTTATTTTCATGAAATCTAATTAGAAATGTAGTTTTAAAATTTTTCGGTCGATTATTTTTAAAATTATACCAAAAAAACGTTTTTCTTAAAAATCACACAAAAACTGCAGAAACTTTTTTATTTCTTTATATAAAAATGCAAATTTTGTTTAAATAATTTTATTTTCATGAAATCTAATTAGAAATGTAGTTTTAAAATTTTTCGGACGATTACTTTTAAAATTATATCAAAAAAACGTTATTTTTTAGAAATAATGCGTTTTTCTTAAAAATCAAACAAAAACTGCTGTAACTTTTTTATTTCTTTATAAAAAAATGTAAATTTTGTTTAAATAATTTTATTTTCATGAAATCTAATTAGAAATGTAGTTTTAAAATTTTTCGGTCGATTATTTTTAAAATTATACCAAAAAAACGTTTTTCTTAAAAATCAAACTAAAACTGCTGTAACTTTTTTATTTCTTTATAAAAAAATGTAAATTTTGTTTAAATAATATTATTTTCATGAAATCTAATTAGAAATGTAGTTTTAAATTTTTTCGGACGATTACTTTTAAAATTATATCAAAAAAACGTTATTTTTTAGAAATAATGCGTTTTTCTTAAAAATCAAACAAAAACTGCTGTAACTTTTTTATTTCTTTATAAAAAAATGTAAATTTTGTTTAAATAATTTTATTTTCATGAAATCTAATTAGAAATGTAGTTTTAAAATTTTTCGGTCGATTATTTTTAAAATTATACCAAAAAAACATTTTTCTTAAAAATCACACAAAAACTGCAGAAACTTTTTTATTTCTTTATAAAAAAATGTAAATTTTAATTAAATAATTTTATTTTCATGAAATCTAATTAGAAATGTAGTTTTAAAATTTTTCGGACGATTACTTTTAAAATTATATCAAAAAAACGTTATTTTTTAGAAATAATGCGTTTTTCTTAAAAATCAAACAAAAACTGCTGTAACTTTTTTATTTCTTTATAAAAAAATGTAAATTTTGTTTAAATAATTTTATTTTCATGAAATCTAATTAGAAATGTAGTTTTAAAATTTTTCGGTCGATTATTTTTAAAATTATACCAAAAAAACGTTTTTCTTAAAAATCAAACTAAAACTGCTATAACATTTTTATTTCTTTATAAAAAAACGTAAATTTTGTTTAAATAATATTATTTTCATGAAATCTAATTAGAAATGTAGTTTTAAAATTTTTCGGACGATTACTTTTAAAATTATATCAAAAAAACGTTATTTTTTAGAAATAATGCGTTTTTCTTAAAAATCAAACAAAAACTGCTGTAACTTTTTTATTTCTTTATAAAAAAATGTAAATTTTGTTTAAATAATTTTATTTTCATGAAATCTAATTAGAAATGTAGTTTTAAAATTTTTCGGTCGATTATTTTTAAAATTATACCAAAAAAACGTTTTTCTTAAAAATCACACAAAAACTGCAGAAACTTTTTTATTTCTTTATAAAAAAATGTAAATTTTGTTTAAATAATTTTATTTTCATGAAATCTAATTAGAAATGTAGTTTTAAAATTTTTCGGACGATTACTTTTAAAATTATATCAAAAAAACGTTATTTTTTAGAAATAATGCGTTTTTCTTAAAAATCAAACAAAAACTGCTGTAACTTTTTTATTTCTTTATAAAAAAATGTAAATTTTGTTTAAATAATTTTATTTTCATGAAATCTAATTAGAAATGTAGTTTTAAAATTTTTCGGTCGATTATTTTTAAAATTATACCAAAAAAACGTTTTTCTTAAAAATCAAACTAAAACTGCTGTAACTTTTTTATTTCTTTATAAAAAAATGTAAATTTTGTTTAAATAATATTATTTTCATGAAATCTAATTAGAAATGTAGTTTTAAAATTTTTCGGACGATTACTTTTAAAATTATATCAAAAAAACGTTATTTTTTAGAAATAATGCGTTTTTCTTAAAAATCAAACAAAAACTGCTGTAACTTTTTTATTTCTTTATAAAAAAATGTAAATTTTGTTTAAATAATTTTATTTTCATGAAATCTAATTAGAAATGTAGTTTTAAAATTTTTCGGTCGATTATTTTTAAAATTATACCAAAAAAACGTTTTTCTTAAAAATCACACAAAAACTGCAGAAACTTTTTTATTTCTTTATAAAAAAATGTAAATTTTGTTTAAATAATTTTATTTTCATGAAATCTAATTAGAAATGTAGTTTTAAAATTTTTCGGACGATTACTTTTAAAATTATATCAAAAAAACGTTATTTTTTAGAAATAATGCGTTTTTCTTAAAAATCAAACAAAAACTGCTGTAACTTTTTTATTTCTTTATAAAAAAATGTAAATTTTGTTTAAATAATTTTATTTTCATGAAATCTAATTAGAAATGTAGTTTTAAAATTTTTCGGTCGATTATTTTTAAAATTATACCAAAAAAACGTTTTTCTTAAAAATCACACAAAAACTGCAGAAACTTTTTTATTTCTTTATAAAAAAATGTAAATTTTGTTTAAATAATTTTATTTTCATGAAATCTAATTAGAAATGTAGTTTTAAAATTTTTCGGACGATTACTTTTAAAATTATATCAAAAAAACGTTATTTTTTAGAAATAATGCGTTTTTCTTAAAAATCAAACAAAAACTGCTGTAACTTTTTTATTTCTTTATAAAAAAATGTAAATTTTGTTTAAATAATTTTATTTTCATGAAATCTAATTAGAAATGTAGTTTTAAAATTTTTCGGTCGATTATTTTTAAAATTATACCAAAAAAACGTTTTTCTTAAAAATCAAACTAAAACTGCTGTAACTTTTTTATTTCTTTATAAAAAAATGTAAATTTTGTTTAAATAATATTATTTTCATGAAATCTAATTAGAAATGTAGTTTTAAAATTTTTCGGACGATTACTTTTAAAATTATATCAAAAAAACGTTATTTTTTAGAAATAATGCGTTTTTCTTAAAAATCAAACAAAAACTGCTGTAACTTTTTTATTTCTTTATAAAAAAATGTAAATTTTGTTTAAATAATTTTATTTTCATGAAATCTAATTAGAAATGTAGTTTTAAAATTTTTCGGTCGATTATTTTTAAAATTATACCAAAAAAACGTTTTTCTTAAAAATCAAACTAAAACTGCTATAACTTTTTTATTTCTTTATAAAAAAATGTAAATTTTGTTTAAATAATATTATTTTCATGAAATCTAATTAGAAATGTAGTTTTAAAATTTTTCGGACGATTACTTTTAAAATTATATCAAAAAAACGTTATTTTTTAGAAATAATGCGTTTTTCTTAAAAATCAAACAAAAACTGCTGTAACTTTTTTATTTCTTTATAAAAAAATGTAAATTTTGTTTAAATAATTTTATTTTCATGAAATCTAATTAGAAATGTAGTTTTAAAATTTTTCGGTCGATTATTTTTAAAATTATACCAAAAAAACGTTTTTCTTAAAAATCACACAAAAACTGCAGAAACTTTTTTATTTCTTTATAAAAAAATGTAAATTTTGTTTAAATAATTTTATTTTCATGAAATCTAATTAGAAATGTAGTTTTAAAATTTTTCGGACGATTACTTTTAAAATTATATCAAAAAAACGTTATTTTTTAGAAATAATGCGTTTTTCTTAAAAATCAAACAAAAACTGCTGTAACTTTTTTATTTCTTTATAAAAAAATGTAAATTTTGTTTAAATAATTTTATTTTCATGAAATCTAATTAGAAATGTAGTTTTAAAATTTTTCGGTCGATTATTTTTAAAATTATACCAAAAAAACGTTTTTCTTAAAAATCACACAAAAACTGCAGAAACTTTTTTATTTCTTTATAAAAAAATGTAAATTTTGTTTAAATAATATTATTTTCATGAAATCTAATTAGAAATGTAGTTTTAAAATTTTTCGGACGATTACTTTTAAAATTATATCAAAAAAACGTTATTTTTTAGAAATAATGCGTTTTTCTTAAAAATCAAACAAAAACTGCTGTAACTTTTTTATTTCTTTATAAAAAAATGTAAATTTTGTTTAAATAATTTTATTTTCATGAAATCTAATTAGAAATGTAGTTTTAAAATTTTTCGGTCGATTATTTTTAAAATTATACCAAAAAAACGTTTTTCTTAAAAATCAAACTAAAACTGCTGTAACTTTTTTATTTCTTTATAAAAAAATGTAAATTTTGTTTAAATAATATTATTTTCATGAAATCTAATTAGAAATGTAGTTTTAAAATTTTTCGGACGATTACTTTTAAAATTATATCAAAAAAACGTTATTTTTTAGAAATAATGCGTTTTTCTTAAAAATCAAACAAAAACTGCTGTAACTTTTTTATTTCTTTATAAAAAAATGTAAATTTTGTTTAAATAATTTTATTTTCATGAAATCTAATTAGAAATGTAGTTTTAAAATTTTTCGGTCGATTATTTTTAAAATTATACCAAAAAAACGTTTTTCTTAAAAATCACACAAAAACTGCAGAAACTTTTTTATTTCTTTATAAAAAAATGTAAATTTTGTTTAAATAATTTTATTTTCATGAAATCTAATTAGAAATGTAGTTTTAAAATTTTTCGGACGATTACTTTTAAAATTATATCAAAAAACGTTATTTTTTAGAAATAATGCGTTTTTCTTAAAAATCAAACAAAAACTGCTGTAACTTTTTTATTTCTTTATAAAAAAATGTAAATTTTGTTTAAATAATTTTATTTTCATGAAATCTAATTAGAAATGTAGTTTTAAAATTTTTCGGTCGATTATTTTTAAAATTATACCAAAAAAACGTTTTTCTTAAAAATCACACAAAAACTGCAGAAACTTTTTTATTTCTTTATAAAAAAATGTAAATTTTGTTTAAATAATTTTATTTTCATGAAATCTAATTAGAAATGTAGTTTTAAAATTTTTCGGACGATTACTTTTAAAATTATATCAAAAAAACGTTATTTTTTAGAAATAATGCGTTTTTCTTAAAAATCAAACTAAAACTGCTGTAACTTTTTTATTTCTTTATAAAAAAATGTAAATTTTGTTTAAATAATTTTATTTTCATGAAATCTAATTAGAAATGTAGTTTTAAAATTTTTCGGTCGATTATTTTTAAAATTATACCAAAAAAACGTTTTTCTTAAAAATCACACAAAAACTGCAGAAACTTTTTTATTTCTTTATAAAAAAATGTAAATTTTGTTTAAATAATTTTATTTTCATGAAATCTAATTAGAAATGTAGTTTTAAAATTTTTCGGACGATTACTTTTAAAATTATATCAAAAAAACGTTATTTTTTAGAAATAATGCGTTTTTCTTAAAAATCAAACAAAAACTGCTGTAACTTTTTTATTTCTTTATAAAAAAATGTAAATTTTGTTTAAATAATTTTATTTTCATGAAATCTAATTAGAAATGTAGTTTTAAAATTTTTCGGTCGATTATTTTTAAAATTATACCAAAAAAACGTTTTTCTTAAAAATCAAACTAAAACTGCTATAACTTTTTTATTTCTTTATAAAAAAATGTAAATTTTGTTTAAATAATATTATTTTCATGAAATCTAATTAGAAATGTAGTTTTAAAATTTTTCGGACGATTACTTTTAAAATTATATCAAAAAAACGTTATTTTTTAGAAATAATGCGTTTTTCTTAAAAATCAAACAAAAACTGCTGTAACTTTTTTATTTCTTTATAAAAAAATGTAAATTTTGTTTAAATAATTTTATTTTCATGAAATCTAATTAGAAATGTAGTTTTAAAATTTTTCGGTCGATTATTTTTAAAATTATACCAAAAAAACGTTTTTCTTAAAAATCACACAAAAACTGCAGAAACTTTTTTATTTCTTTATAAAAAAATGTAAATTTTGTTTAAATAATTTTATTTTCATGAAATCTAATTAGAAATGTAGTTTTAAAATTTTTCGGACGATTACTTTTAAAATTATATCAAAAAAACGTTATTTTTTAGAAATAATGCGTTTTTCTTAAAAATCAAACAAAAACTGCTGTAACTTTTTTATTTCTTTATAAAAAAATGTAAATTTTGTTTAAATAATTTTATTTTCATGAAATCTAATTAGAAATGTAGTTTTAAAATTTTTCGGTCGATTATTTTTAAAATTATACCAAAAAAACGTTTTTCTTAAAAATCACACAAAAACTGCAGAAACTTTTTTATTTCTTTATAAAAAAATGTAAATTTTGTTTAAATAATATTATTTTCATGAAATCTAATTAGAAATGTAGTTTTAAAATTTTTCGGACGATTACTTTTAAAATTATATCAAAAAAACGTTATTTTTTAGAAATAATGCGTTTTTCTTAAAAATCAAACAAAAACTGCTGTAACTTTTTTATTTCTTTATAAAAAAATGTAAATTTTGTTTAAATAATTTTATTTTCATGAAATCTAATTAGAAATGTAGTTTTAAAATTTTTCGGTCGATTATTTTTAAAATTATACCAAAAAAACGTTTTTCTTAAAAATCAAACTAAAACTGCTGTAACTTTTTTATTTCTTTATAAAAAAATGTAAATTTTGTTTAAATAATATTATTTTCATGAAATCTAATTAGAAATGTAGTTTTAAAATTTTTCGGACGATTACTTTTAAAATTATATCAAAAAAACGTTATTTTTTAGAAATAATGCGTTTTTCTTAAAAATCAAACAAAAACTGCTGTAACTTTTTTATTTCTTTATAAAAAAATGTAAATTTTGTTTAAATAATTTTATTTTCATGAAATCTAATTAGAAATGTAGTTTTAAAATTTTTCGGTCGATTATTTTTAAAATTATACCAAAAAAACGTTTTTCTTAAAAATCACACAAAAACTGCAGAAACTTTTTTATTTCTTTATAAAAAAATGTAAATTTTGTTTAAATAATTTTATTTTCATGAAATCTAATTAGAAATGTAGTTTTAAAATTTTTCGGACGATTACTTTTAAAATTATATCAAAAAAACGTTATTTTTTAGAAATAATGCGTTTTTCTTAAAAATCAAACAAAAACTGCTGTAACTTTTTTATTTCTTTATAAAAAAATGTAAATTTTGTTTAAATAATTTTATTTTCATGAAATCTAATTAGAAATGTAGTTTTAAAATTTTTCGGTCGATTATTTTTAAAATTATACCAAAAAAACGTTTTTCTTAAAAATCAAACTAAAACTGCTGTAACTTTTTTATTTCTTTATAAAAAAATGTAAATTTTGTTTAAATAATATTATTTTCATGAAATCTAATTAGAAATGTAGTTTTAAAATTTTTCGGACGATTACTTTTAAAATTATATCAAAAAAACGTTATTTTTTAGAAATAATGCGTTTTTCTTAAAAATCAAACAAAAACTGCTGTAACTTTTTTATTTCTTTATAAAAAATGTAAATTTTGTTTAAATAATTTTATTTTCATGAAATCTAATTAGAAATGTAGTTTTAAAATTTTTCGGGCGATTATTTTTAAAATTATACCAAAAAAACGTTTTTCTTAAAAATCAAACTAAAACTGCTGTAACTTTTTTATTTCTTTATAAAAAAATGTAAATTTTGTTTAAATAATATTATTTTCATGAAATCTAATTAGAAATGTAGTTTTAAAATTTTTCGGACGATTACTTTTAAAATTATATCAAAAAAACGTTATTTTTTTAGAAATAATGCGTTTTTCTTAAAAATCAAACAAAAACTGCTGTAACTTTTTTATTTCTTTATAAAAAAATGTAAATTTTGTTTAAATAATTTTATTTTCATGATTATTTTTAAAATTATACCAAAAAAACGTTTTTCTTAAAAATCAAACTAAAACTGCTGTAACTTTTTTATTTCTTTATAAAAAAATGTAAATTTTGTTTAAATAATTTTATTTTCATGAAATCTAATTAGAAATGTAGTTTTAAAATTTTTCGGTCGATTATTTTTAAAATTATACCAAAAAAACGTTTTTCTTAAAAATCACACAAAAACTGCAGAAACTTTTTTATTTCTTTATAAAAAAATGTAAATTTTGTTTAAATAATTTTATTTTCATGAAATCTAATTAGAAATGTAGTTTTAAAATTTTTCGGACGATTACTTTTAAAATTATATCAAAAAAACGTTATTTTTTAGAAATAATGCGTTTTTCTTAAAAATCAAACAAAAACTGCTGTAACTTTTTTATTTCTTTATAAAAAAATGTAAATTTTGTTTAAATAATTTTATTTTCATGAAATCTAATTAGAAATGTAGTTTCAAAACTTTTCGGTCAATTATTTTTAAAATTATACCAAAAAAACGTTTTTCTTAAAAATCACACAAAAACTGCAGAAACTTTTTTATTTCTTTATAAAAAAATGTAAATTTTCTTTAAATAATATTATTTTCATGAAATCTAATTAGAAATCTAGTTTTAAAATTTTTCGGATGATTACTTTTAAAATTATATCAAAAAAACGTTATTTTTTAGAAATAATGCGTTTTTCTTAAAAATCAAACAAAAACTGCTGTAACTTTTTTATTTCTTTATAAAAAAATGTAAATTTTGTTTAAATAATTTTATTTTCATGAAATCTAATTAGAAATGTAGTTTTAAAATTTTTCGGTCGATTATTTTTAAAATTATACCAAAAAAACGTTTTTCTTAAAAATCAAACTAAAACTGCTATAACTTTTTTATTTCTTTATAAAAAAATGTAAATTTTGTTTAAATAATATTATTTTCATGAAATCTAATTAGAAATGTAGTTTTAAAATTTTTCGGACGATTACTTTTAAAATTATATCAAAAAAACGTTATTTTTTAGAAATAATGCGTTTTTCTTAAAAATCAAACAAAAACTGCTGTAACTTTTTTATTTCTTTATAAAAAAATGTAAATTTTGTTTAAATAATTTTATTTTCATGAAATCTAATTAGAAATGTAGTTTTAAAATTTTTCGGTCGATTATTTTTAAAATTATACCAAAAAAACATTTTTCTTAAAAATCACACAAAAACTGCAGAAACTTTTTTATTTCTTTATAAAAAAATGTAAATTTTAATTAAATAATTTTATTTTCATGAAATCTAATTAGAAATGTAGTTTTAAAATTTTTCGGACGATTACTTTTAAAATTATATCAAAAAAACGTTATTTTTTAGAAATAATGCGTTTTTCTTAAAAATCAAACAAAAACTGCTGTAACTTTTTTATTTCTTTATAAAAAAATGTAAATTTTGTTTAAATAATTTTATTTTCATGAAATCTAATTAGAAATGTAGTTTTAAAATTTTTCGGTCGATTATTTTTAAAATTATACCAAAAAAACGTTTTTCTTAAAAATCAAACTAAAACTGCTATAACTTTTTTATTTCTTTATAAAAAAATGTAAATTTTGTTTAAATAATATTATTTTCATGAAATCTAATTAGAAATGTAGTTTTAAAATTTTTCGGACGATTACTTTTAAAATTATATCAAAAAAACGTTATTTTTTAGAAATAATGCGTTTTTCTTAAAAATCAAACAAAAACTGCTGTAACTTTTTTATTTCTTTATAAAAAAATGTAAATTTTGTTTAAATAATTTTATTTTCATGAAATCTAATTAGAAATGTAGTTTTAAAATTTTTCGGTCGATTATTTTTAAAATTATACCAAAAAAACGTTTTTCTTAAAAATCACACAAAAACTGCAGAAACTTTTTTATTTCTTTATAAAAAAATGTAAATTTTGTTTAAATAATATTATTTTCATGAAATCTAATTAGAAATGTAGTTTTAAAATTTTTCGGACGATTACTTTTAAAATTATATCAAAAAAACGTTATTTTTTAGAAATAATGCGTTTTTCTTAAAAATCAAACAAAAACTGCTGTAACTTTTTTATTTCTTTATAAAAAAATGTAAATTTTGTTTAAATAATTTTATTTTCATGAAATCTAATTAGAAATGTAGTTTTAAAATTTTTCGGTCGATTATTTTTAAAATTATACCAAAAAAACGTTTTTCTTAAAAATCAAACTAAAACTGCTGTAACTTTTTTATTTCTTTATAAAAAAATGTAAATTTTGTTTAAATAATATTATTTTCATGAAATCTAATTAGAAATGTAGTTTTAAAATTTTTCGGACGATTACTTTTAAAATTATATCAAAAAAACGTTATTTTTTAGAAATAATGCGTTTTTCTTAAAAATCAAACAAAAACTGCTGTAACTTTTTTATTTCTTTATAAAAAAATGTAAATTTTGTTTAAATAATTTTATTTTCATGAAATCTAATTAGAAATGTAGTTTTAAAATTTTTCGGTCGATTATTTTTAAAATTATACCAAAAAAACGTTTTTCTTAAAAATCACACAAAAACTGCAGAAACTTTTTTATTTCTTTATAAAAAAATGTAAATTTTGTTTAAATAATTTTATTTTCATGAAATCTAATTAGAAATGTAGTTTTAAAATTTTTCGGACGATTACTTTTAAAATTATATCAAAAAAACGTTATTTTTTAGAAATAATGCGTTTTTCTTAAAAATCAAACAAAAACTGCTGTAACTTTTTTATTTCTTTATAAAAAAATGTAAATTTTGTTTAAATAATTTTATTTTCATGAAATCTAATTAGAAATGTAGCTTTAAAATTTTTCGGTCGATTATTTTTAAAATTATACCAAAAAAACGTTTTTCTTAAAAATCACACAAAAACTGCAGAAACTTTTTTATTTCTTTATAAAAAAATGTAAATTTTGTTTAAATAATATTATTTTTATGAAATCTAATTAGAAATGTAGTTTTAAAATTTTTCGGACGATTACTTTTAAAATTATATCAAAAAAACGTTATTTTTTAGAAATAATGCGTTTTTCTTAAAAATCAAACAAAAACTGCTGTAACTTTTTTATTTCTTTATAAAAAAATGTAAATTTTGTTTAAATAATTTTATTTTCATGAAATCTAATTAGAAATGTAGTTTTAAAATTTTTCGGTCGATTATTTTTAAAATTATACCAAAAAAACGTTTTTCTTAAAAATCAAACTAAAACTGCTGTAACTTTTTTATTTCTTTATAAAAAAATGTAAATTTTGTTTAAATAATATTATTTTCATGAAATCTAATTAGAAATGTAGTTTTAAAATTTTTCGGACGATTACTTTTAAAATTATATCAAAAAAACGTTATTTTTTAGAAATAATGCGTTTTTCTTAAAAATCAAACAAAAACTGCTGTAACTTTTTTATTTCTTTATAAAAAAATGTAAATTTTGTTTAAATAATTTTATTTTCATGAAATCTAATTAGAAATGTAGTTTTAAAATTTTTCGGTCGATTATTTTTAAAATTATACCAAAAAAACGTTTTTCTTAAAAATCACACAAAAACTGCAGAAACTTTTTTATTTCTTTATAAAAAAATGTAAATTTTGTTTAAATAATATTATTTTCATGAAATCTAATTAGAAATGTAGTTTTAAAATTTTTCGGACGATTACTTTTAAAATTATATCAAAAAAACGTTATTTTTTAGAAATAATGCGTTTTTCTTAAAAATCAAACAAAAACTGCTGTAACTTTTTTATTTCTTTATAAAAAAATGTAAATTTTGTTTAAATAATATTATTTTCATGAAATCTAATTAGAAATGTAGTTTTAAAATTTTTCGGATGATTACTTTTAAAATTATATCAAAAAAACGTTATTTTTTAGAAATAATGCGTTTTTCTTAAAAATCAAACAAAAACTGCTGTAACTTTTTTATTTCTTTATAAAAAAATGTAAATTTTGTTTAAATAATTTTATTTTCATGAAATCTAATTAGAAATGTAGTTTTAAAATTTTTCGGTCAATTATTTTTAAAATTATACCAAAAAAACGTTTTTCTTAAAAATCAAACTAAAACTGCTGTAACTTTTTTATTTCTTTATAAAAAAATGTAAATTTTGTTTAAATAATATTATTTTCATGAAATCTAATTAGAAATGTAGTTTTAAAATTTTTCGGACGATTACTTTTAAAATTATATCAAAAAAACGTTATTTTTTAGAAATAATGCGTTTTTCTTAAAAATCAAACAAAAACTGCTGTAACTTTTTTATTTCTTTATAAAAAAATGTAAATTTTGTTTAAATAATTTTATTTTCATGAAATCTAATTAGAAATGTAGTTTTAAAATTTTTCGGTCGATTATTTTTAAAATTATACCAAAAAAACGTTTTTCTTAAAAATCAAACTAAAACTGCTGTAACTTTTTTATTTCTTTATAAAAAAATGTAAATTTTGTTTAAATAATATTATTTTCATGAAATCTAATTAGAAATGTAGTTTTAAAATTTTTCGGACGATTACTTTTAAAATTATATCAAAAAAACGTTATTTTTTAGAAATAATGCGTTTTTCTTAAAAATCAAACAAAAACTGCTGTAACTTTTTTATTTCTTTATAAAAAAATGTAAATTTTGTTTAAATAATTTTATTTTCATGAAATCTAATTAGAAATGTAGTTTTAAAATTTTTCGGTCGATTATTTTTAAAATTATACCAAAAAAACGTTTTTCTTAAAAATCAAACTAAAACTGCTGTAACTTTTTTATTTCTTTATAAAAAAATGTAAATTTTGTTTAAATAATATTATTTTCATGAAATCTAATTAGAAATGTAGTTTTAAAATTTTTCGGACGATTACTTTTAAAATTATATCAAAAAAACGTTATTTTTTAGAAATAATGCGTTTTTCTTAAAAATCAAACAAAAACTGCTGTAACTTTTTTATTTCATTATAAAAAAATGTAAATTTTGTTTAAATAATTTTATTTTTATGAAATCTAATTAGAAATGTAGTCTTAAAATTTTTCGGTCGATTATTTTTAAAATTATACCAAAAAAACGTTTTTCTTAAAAATCACACAAAAACTGCAGAAACTTTTTTATTTCTTTATAAAAAAATGTAAATTTTGTTTAAATAATATTATTTTCATGAAATCTAATTAGAAATGTAGTTTTAAAATTTTTCGGACGATTACTTTTAAAATTATATCAAAAAAACGTTATTTTTTAGAAATAATGCGTGTTTCTTAAAAATCAAACAAAAACTGCTGTAACTTTTTTATTTCTTTATAAAAAAATGTAAATTTTGTTTAAATAATTTTATTTTCATGAAATCTAATTAGAAATGTAGTTTTAAAATTTTTCGGTCGATTATTTTTAAAATTATACCAAAAAAACCTTTTTCTTAAAAATCAAACTAAAACTGCTGTAACTTTTTTATTTCTTTATAAAAAAATGTAAATTTTGTTTAAATAATATTATTTTCATGAAATCTAATTAGAAATGTAGTTTTAAAATTTTTCGGACGATTACTTTTAAAATTATATCAAAAAAACGTTATTTTTTAGAAATAATGCGTTTTTCTTAAAAATCAAACAAAAACTGCTGTAACTTTTTTATTTCTTTATAAAAAAATGTAAATTTTGTTTAAATAATATTATTTTCATGAAATCTAATTAGAAATGTAGTTTTAAAATTTTTCGGACGATTACTTTTAAAATTATATCAAAAAAACGTTATTTTTTAGAAATAATGCGTTTTTCTTAAAAATCAAACAAAAACTGCTGTAACTTTTTTATTTCTTTATAAAAAAATGTAAATTTTGTTTAAATAATTTTATTTTCATGAAATCTAATTAGAAATGTAGTTTTAAAATTTTTCGGTCGATTATTTTTAAAATTATACCAAAAAAACGTTTTTCTTAAAAATCAAACTAAAACTGCTGTAACTTTTTTATTTCTTTATAAAAAAATGTAAATTTTGTTTAAATAATATTATTTTCATGAAATCTAATTAGAAATGTAGTTTTAAAATTTTTCGGACGATTACTTTTAAAATTATATCAAAAAAACGTTATTTTTTAGAAATAATGCGTTTTTCTTAAAAATCAAACAAAAACTGCTGTAACTTTTTTATTTCTTTATAAAAAAATGTAAATTTTGTTTAAATAATTTTATTTTCATGAAATCTAATTAGAAATGTAGTTTTAAAATTTTTCGGTCGATTATTTTTAAAATTATACCAAAAAAACGTTTTTCTTAAAAATCACACAAAAACTGCAGAAACTTTTTTATTTCTTTATAAAAAAATGTAAATTTTGTTTAAATAATTTTATTTTCATGAAATCTAATTAGAAATGTAGTTTTAAAATTTTTCGGACGATTACTTTTAAAATTATATCAAAAAAACGTTATTTTTTAGAAATAATGCGTTTTTCTTAAAAATCAAACAAAAACTGCTGTAACTTTTTTATTTCTTTATAAAAAAATGTATATTTTGTTTAAATAATTTTATTTTCATGAAATCTAATTAGAAATGTAGTTTTAAAATTTTTCGGTCGATTATTTTTAAAATTATACCAAAAAAACGTTTTTCTTAAAAATCAAACTAAAACTGCTGTAACTTTTTTATTTCTTTATAAAAAAATGTAAATTTTGTTTAAATAATATTATTTTCATGAAATCTAATTAGAAATGTAGTTTTAAAATTTTTCGGACGATTACTTTTAAAATTATATCAAAAAAACGTTATTTTTTAGAAATAATGCGTTTTTCTTAAAAATCAAACAAAAACTGCTGTAACTTTTTTATTTCTTTATAAAAAAATGTAAATTTTGTTTAAATAATTTTATTTTTATGAAATCTAATTAGAAATGTAGTTTTAAAATTTTTCGGTCGATTATTTTTAAAATTATACCAAAAAAACGTTTTTCTTAAAAATCACACAAAAACTGCAGAAACTTTTTTATTTCTTTATAAAAAAATGTAAATTTTGTTTAAATAATTTTATTTTCATGAAATCTAATTAGAAATGTAGTTTTAAAATTTTTCGGACGATTACTTTTAAAATTATATCAAAAAAACGTTATTTTTTAGAAATAATGCGTTTTTCTTAAAAATCAAACAAAAACTGCTGTAACTTTTTTATTTCTTTATAAAAAAATGTAAATTTTGTTTAAATAATTTTATTTTCATGAAATCTAATTAGAAATGTAGTTTTAAAATTTTTCGGTCGATTATTTTTAAAATTATACCAAAAAAACGTTTTTCTTAAAAATCACACAAAAACTGCAGAAACTTTTTTATTTCTTTATAAAAAAATGTAAATTTTGTTTAAATAATATTATTTTCATGAAATCTAATTAGAAATGTAGTTTTAAAATTTTTCGGACGATTACTTTTAAAATTATATCAAAAAAACGTTATTTTTTGGAAATAATGCGTTTTTCTTAAAAATCAAACAAAAACTGCTGTAACTTTTTTATTTCTTTATAAAAAAATGTAAATTTTGTTTAAATAATTTTATTTTCATGAAATCTAATTAGAAATGTAGTTTTAAAATTTTTCGGTCGATTATTTTTAAAATTATACCAAAAAAACGTTTTTCTTAAAAATCACACAAAAACTGCAGAAACTTTTTTATTTCTTTATAAAAAAATGTAAATTTTGTTTAAATAATATTATTTTCATGAAATCTAATTAGAAATGTAGTTTTAAAATTTTTCGGACGATTACTTTTAAAATTATATCAAAAAAACGTTATTTTTTAGAAATAATGCGTTTTTCTTAAAAATCAAACAAAAACTGCTGTAACTTTTTTATTTCTTTATAAAAAAATGTAAATTTTGTTTAAATAATTTTATTTTCATGAAATCTAATTAGAAATGTAGTTTTAAAATTTTTCGGTCGATTATTTTTAAAATTATACCAAAAAAACGTTTTTCTTAAAAATCACACAAAAACTGCAGAAACTTTTTTATTTTTTTATAAAAAAATGTAAATTTTGTTTAAATAATATTATTTTCATGAAATCTAATTAGAAATGTAGTTTTAAAATTTTTCGGACGATTACTTTTAAAATTATATCAAAAAAACGTTATTTTTTAGAAATAATGCGTTTTTCTTAAAAATCAAACAAAAACTGCTGTAACTTTTTTATTTCTTTATAAAAAAATGTAAATTTTGTTTAAATAATTTTATTTTCATGAAATCTAATTAGAAATGTAGTTTTAAAATTTTTCGGTCGATTATTTTTAAAATTATACCAAAAAAACGTTTTTCTTAAAAATCACACAAAAACTGCAGAAACTTTTTTATTTCTTTATAAAAAAATGTAAATTTTGTTTAAATAATATTATTTTCATGAAATCTAATTAGAAATGTAGTTTTAAAATTTTTCGGACGATTTTATTTTAAAATTATATCAAAAAAACGTTATTTTTTAGAAATAATGCGTTTTTCTTAAAAATCAAACAAAAACTGCTGTAACTTTTTTATTTCTTTATAAAAAAATGTAAATTTTGTTTAAATAATATTATTTTCATGAAATCTAATTAGAAATGTAGTTTTAACATTTTTCGGACGATTACTTTTAAAATTATATCAAAAAAACGTTATTTTTTAGAAATAATGCGTTTTTCTTAAAAATCAAACAAAAACTGCTGTAACTTTTTTATTTCTTTATAAAAAAATGTAAATTTTGTTTAAATAATTTTATTTTCATGAAATCTAATTAGAAATGTAGTTTTAAAATTTTTCGGTCGATTATTTTTAAAATTATACCAAAAAAACGTTTTTCTTAAAAATCAAACTAAAACTGCTGTAACTTTTTTATTTCTTTATAAAAAAATGTAAATTTTGTTTAAATAATATTATTTTCATGAAATCTAATTAGAAATGTAGTTTTAAAATTTTTCGGACGATTACTTTTAAAATTATATCAAAAAAACGTTATTTTTTAGAAATAATGCGTTTTTCTTAAAAATCAAACAAAAACTGCTGTAACTTTTTTATTTCTTTATAAAAAAATGTAAATTTTGTTTAAATAATTTTATTTTTATGAAATCTAATTAGAAATGTAGTTTTAAAATTTTTCGGTCGATTATTTTTAAAATTATACCAAAAAAACGTTTTTCTTAAAAATCACACAAAAACTGCAGAAACTTTTTTATTTCTTTATAAAAAAATGTAAATTTTGTTTAAATAATTTTATTTTCATGAAATCTAATTAGAAATGTAGTTTTAAAATTTTTCGGACGATTACTTTTAAAATTATATCAAAAAAACGTTATTTTTTAGAAATAATGCGTTTTTCTTAAAAATCAAACAAAAACTGCTGTAACTTTTTTATTTCTTTATAAAAAAATGTAAATTTTGTTTAAATAATTTTATTTTCATGAAATCTAATTAGAAATGTAGTTTTAAAATTTTTCGGTCGATTATTTTTAAAATTATACCAAAAAAACGTTTTTCTTAAAAATCACACAAAAACTGCAGAAACTTTTTTATTTCTTTATAAAAAAATGTAAATTTTGTTTAAATAATATTATTTTCATGAAATCTAATTAGAAATGTAGTTTTAAAATTTTTCGGACGATTACTTTTAAAATTATATCAAAAAAACGTTATTTTTTGGAAATAATGCGTTTTTCTTAAAAATCAAACAAAAACTGCTGTAACTTTTTTATTTCTTTATAAAAAAATGTAAATTTTGTTTAAATAATTTTATTTTCATGAAATCTAATTAGAAATGTAGTTTTAAAATTTTTCGGTCGATTATTTTTAAAATTATACCAAAAAAACGTTTTTCTTAAAAATCACACAAAAACTGCAGAAACTTTTTTATTTCTTTATAAAAAAATGTAAATTTTGTTTAAATAATATTATTTTCATGAAATCTAATTAGAAATGTAGTTTTAAAATTTTTCGGACGATTACTTTTAAAATTATATCAAAAAAACGTTATTTTTTAGAAATAATGCGTTTTTCTTAAAAATCAAACAAAAACTGCTGTAACTTTTTTATTTCTTTATAAAAAAATGTAAATTTTGTTTAAATAATTTTATTTTCATGAAATCTAATTAGAAATGTAGTTTTAAAATTTTTCGGTCGATTATTTTTAAAATTATACCAAAAAAACGTTTTTCTTAAAAATCACACAAAAACTGCAGAAACTTTTTTATTTTTTTATAAAAAAATGTAAATTTTGTTTAAATAATATTATTTTCATGAAATCTAATTAGAAATGTAGTTTTAAAATTTTTCGGACGATTACTTTTAAAATTATATCAAAAAAACGTTATTTTTTAGAAATAATGCGTTTTTCTTAAAAATCAAACAAAAACTGCTGTAACTTTTTTATTTCTTTATAAAAAAATGTAAATTTTGTTTAAATAATTTTATTTTCATGAAATCTAATTAGAAATGTAGTTTTAAAATTTTTCGGTCGATTATTTTTAAAATTATACCAAAAAAACGTTTTTCTTAAAAATCAAACTAAAACTGCTGTAACTTTTTTATTTCTTTATAAAAAAATGTAAATTTTGTTTAAATAATATTATTTTCATGAAATCTAATTAGAAATGTAGTTTTAAAATTTTTCGGACGATTACTTTTAAAATTATATCAAAAAAACGTTATTTTTTAGAAATAATGCGTTTTTCTTAAAAATCAAACAAAAACTGCTGTAACTTTTTTATTTCTTTATAAAAAAATGTAAATTTTGTTTAAATAATTTTATTTTCATGAAATCTAATTAGAAATGTAGTTTTAAAATTTTTCGGTCGATTATTTTTAAAATTATACCAAAAAAACGTTTTTCTTAAAAATCACACAAAAACTGCAGAAACTTTTTTATTTCTTTATAAAAAAATGTAAATTTTGTTTAAATAATTTTATTTTCATGAAATCTAATTAGAAATGTAGTTTTAAAATTTTTCGGACGATTACTTTTAAAATTATATCAAAAAAACGTTATTTTTTAGAAATAATGCGTTTTTCTTAAAAATCAAACAAAAACTGCTGTAACTTTTTTATTTCTTTATAAAAAAATGTAAATTTTGTTTAAATAATTTTATTTTCATGAAATCTAATTAGAAATGTAGTTTTAAAATTTTTCGGTCGATTATTTTTAAAATTATACCAAAAAAACGTTTTTCTTAAAAATCACACAAAAACTGCAGAAACTTTTTTATTTCTTTATAAAAAAAGGTAAATTTTGTTTAAATAATATTATTTTCATGAAATCTAATTAGAAATGTAGTTTTAAAATTTTTCGGACGATTACTTTTAAAATTATATCAAAAAAACGTTATTTTTTAGAAATAATGCGTTTTTCTTAAAAATCAAACAAAAACTGCTGTAACTTTTTTATTTCTTTATAAAAAAATGTAAATTTTGTTTAAATAATTTTATTTTCATGAAATCTAATTAGAAATGTAGTTTTAAAATTTTTCGGTCGATTATTTATAAAATTATACCAAAAAAACGTTTTTCTTAAAAATCAAACTAAAACTGCTGTAACTTTTTTATTTCTTTATAAAAAAATGTAAATTTTATTTAAATAATATTATTTTCATGAAATCTAATTAAAAATGTAGTTTTAAAATTTTTCGGACGATTACTTTTAAAATTATATCAAAAAAACGTTATTTTTTAGAAATAATGCGTTTTTCTTAAAAATCAAACAAAAACTGCTGTAACTTTTTTATTTCTTTATAAAAAAATGTAAATTTTGTTTAAATAATTTTATTTTCATGAAATCTAATTAGAAATGTAGTTTTAAAATTTTTCGGTCGATTATTTTTAAAATTATACCAAAAAAACGTTTTTCTTAAAAATCACACAAAAACTGCAGAAACTTTTTTATTTCTTTATAAAAAAATGTAAATTTTGTTTAAATAATTTTATTTTCATGAAATCTAATTAGAAATGTAGTTTTAAAATTTTTCGGTCGATTATTTTTAAAATTATAACAAAAAAACGTTTTTCTTAAAAATCAAACTAAAACTGCTGTAACTTTTTTATTTCTTTATAAAAAAATGTAAATTTTGTTTAAATAATATTATTTTCATGAAATCTAATTAGAAATGTAGTTTTAAAATTTTTCGGACGATTACTTTTAAAATTATATCAAAAAAACGTTATTTTTTAGAAATAATGCGTTTTTCTTAAAAATCAAACAAAAACTGCTGTAACTTTTTTATTTCTTTATAAAAAAATGTAAATTTTGTTTAAATAATTTTATTTTCATGAAATCTAATTAGAAATGTAGTTTTAAAATTTTTCGGTCGATTATTTTTAAAATTATAACAAAAAAACGTTTTTCTTAAAAATCAAACTAAAACTGCTGTAACTTTTTTATTTCTTTATAAAAAAATGTAAATTTTGTTTAAATAATATTATTTTCATGAAATCTAATTAGAAATGTAGTTTTAAAATTTTTCGGACGATTACTTTTAAAATTATATCAAAAAAACGTTATTTTTTAGAAATAATGCGTTTTTCTTAAAAATCAAACAAAAACTGCTGTAACTTTTTTATTTCTTTTTAAAAAAATGTAAATTTTGTTTAAATAATTTTATTTTCATGAAATCTAATTAGAAATGTAGTTTTAAAATTTTTCGGTCGATTATTTTTAAAATTATACCAAAAAAACGTTTTTCTTAAAAATCACACAAAAACTGCAGAAACTTTTTTATTTCTTTAGAAAAAAATGTAAATTTTGTTTAAATAATTTTATTTTCATGAAATCTAATTAGAAATGTAGTTTTAAAATTTTTCGGACGATTACTTTTAAAATTATATCAAAAAAACGTTATTTTTTCGAAATAATGCGTTTTTCTTAAAAATCAAACAAAAACTGCTGTAACTTTTTTATTTCTTTATAAAAAAATGTAAATTTTGTTTAAATAATTTTATTTTCATGAAATCTAATTAGAAATGTAGTTTTAAAATTTTTCGGTCGATTATTTTTAAAATTATAACAAAAAAACGTTTTTCTTAAAAATCAAACTAAAACTGCTGTAACTTTTTTATTTCTTTATAAAAAAATGTAAATTTTGTTTAAATAATATTATTTTCATGAAATCTAATTAGAAATGTAGTTTTAAAATTTTTCGGACGATTACTTTTAAAATTATATCAAAAAAACGTTATTTTTTAGAAATAATGCGTTTTTCTTAAAAATCAAACAAAAACTGCTGTAACTTTTTTATTTCTTTATAAAAAAATGTAAATTTTGTTTAAATAATTTTATTTTCATGAAATCTAATTAGAAATGTAGTTTTAAAATTTTTCGGTCGATTATTTTTAAAATTATACCAAAAAAACGTTTTTCTTAAAAATCACACAAAAACTGCAGAAACTTTTTTATTTCTTTATAAAAAAATGTAAATTTTGTTTAAATAATTTTATTTTCATGAAATCTAATTAGAAATGTAGTTTTAAAATTTTTCGGACGATTACTTTTAAAATTATATCAAAAAAACGTTATTTTTTAGAAATAATGCGTTTTTCTTAAAAATCAAACAAAAACTGCTGTAACTTTTTTATTTCTTTATAAAAAAATGTAAATTTTGTTTAAATAATTTTATTTTCATGAAATCTAATTAGAAATGTAGTTTTAAAATTTTTCGGTCGATTATTTTTAAAATTATACCAAAAAAACGTTTTTCTTAAAAATCACACAAAAACTGCAGAAACTTTTTTATTTTTTTATAAAAAAATGTAAATTTTGTTTAAATAATATTATTTTCATGAAATCTAATTAGAAATGTAGTTTTAAAATTTTTCGGACGATTACTTTTAAAATTATATCAAAAAAACGTTATTTTTTAGAAATAATGCGTTTTTCTTAAAAATCAAACAAAAACTGCTGTAACTTTTTTATTTCTTTATAAAAAAATGTAAATTTTGTTTAAATAATTTTATTTTCATGAAATCTAATTAGAAATGTAGTTTTAAAATTTTTCGGTCGATTATTTTTAAAATTATACCAAAAAAACGTTTTTCTTAAAAATCACACAAAAACTGCAGAAACTTTTTTATTTCTTTATAAAAAAATGTAAATTTTGTTTAAATAATATTATTTTCATGAAATCTAATTAGAAATGTAGTTTTAAAATTTTTCGGACGATTACTTTTAAAATTATATCAAAAAAACGTTATTTTTTAGAAATAATGCGTTTTTCTTAAAAATCAAACAAAAACTGCTGTAACTTTTTTATTTCTTTATAAAAAAATGTAAATTTTGTTTAAATAATTTTATTTTCATGAAATCTAATTAGAAATGTAGTTTTAAAATTTTTCGGTCGATTATTTTTAAAATTATACCAAAAAAACGTTTTTCTTAAAAATCACACAAAAACTGCAGAAACTTTTTTATTTCTTTATAAAAAAATGTAAATTTTGTTTAAATAATTTTATTTTCATGAAATCTAATTAGAAATGTAGTTTTAAAATTTTTCGGACGATTACTTTTAAAATTATATCAAAAAAACGTTATTTTTTAGAAATAATGCGTTTTTCTTAAAAATCAAACAAAAACTGCTGTAACTTTTTTATTTCTTTATAAAAAAATGTAAATTTTGTTTAAATAATTTTATTTTCATGAAATCCAATTAGAAATGTAGTTTTAAAATTTTTCGGTCGATTATTTTTAAAATTATACCAAAAAAACGTTTTTCTTAAAAATCACACAAAAACTGCAGAAACTTTTTTATTTCTTTATAAAAAAATGTAAATTTTGTTTAAATAATATTATTTTCATGAAATCTAATTAGAAATGTAGTTTTAAAATTTTTCGGACGATTACTTTTAAAATTATATCAAAAAAACGTTATTTTTTAGAAATAATGCGTTTTTCTTAAAAATCAAACAAAAACTGCTGTAACTTTTTTATTTCTTTATAAAAAAATGTAAATTTTGTTTAAATAATTTTATTTTCATGAAATCTAATTAGAAATGTAGTTTTAAAATTTTTCGGTCGATTATTTTTAAAATTATACCAAAAAAACGTTTTTCTTAAAAATCAAACTAAAACTGCTGTAACTTTTTTATTTCTTTATAAAAAAATGTAAATTTTGTTTAAATAATATTATTTTCATGAAATCTAATTAGAAATGTAGTTTTAAAATTTTTCGGACGATTACTTTTAAAATTATATCAAAAAAACGTTATTTTTTAGAAATAATGCGTTTTTCTTAAAAATCAAACAAAAACTGCTGTAACTTTTTTATTTCTTTATAAAAAATGTAAATTTTGTTTAAATAATTTTATTTTCATGAAATCTAATTAGAAATGTAGTTTTAAAATTTTTCAGTCGATTATTTTTAAAATTATACCAAAAAAACGTTTTTCTTAAAAATCACACAAAAACTGCAGAAACTTTTTTATTTCTTTATAAAAAAATGTAAATTTTGTTTAAATAATTTTATTTTCATGAAATCTAATTAGAAATGTAGTTTTAAAATTTTTCTTACGATTACTTTTAAAATTATATCAAAAAAAAAAAATCAAACAAAAACTGCTGTAACTTTTTTATTTCTTTATAAAAAAATGTAAATTTTGTTTAAATAATTTTATTTTCATGAAATCTAATTAGAAATGTAGTTTTAAAATTTTTCGGTCGATTATTTTTAAAATTATACCAAAAAAACGTTTTTCTTAAAAATCACACAAAAACTGCAGAAACTTTTTTATTTTTTTATAAAAAAATGTAAATTTTGTTTAAATAATATTATTTTCATGAAATCTAATTAGAAATGTAGTTTTAAAATTTTTCGGACGATTACTTTTAAAATTATATCAAAAAAACGTTATTTTTTAGAAATAATGCGTTTTTCTTAAAAATCAAACAAAAACTGCTGTAACTTTTTTATTTCTTTATAAAAAAATGTAAATTTTGTTTAAATAATTTTATTTTCATGAAATCTAATTAGAAATGTAGTTTTAAAATTTTTCTTACGATTACTTTTAAAATTATATCAAAAAAAAAAAATCAAACAAAAACTGCTGTAACTTTTTTATTTCTTTATAAAAAAATGTAAATTTTGTTTAAATAATTTTATTTTCATGAAATCTAATTAGAAATGTAGTTTTAAAATTTTTCGGTCGATTATTTTTAAAATTATACCAAAAAAACGTTTTTCTTAAAAATCAAACTAAAACTGCTGTAACTTTTTTATTTCTTTATAAAAAAATGTAAATTTTATTTAAATAATATTATTTTCATGAAATCTAATTAGAAATGTAGTTTTAAAATTTTTCGGACGATTACTTTTAAAATTATATCAAAAAAACGTTATTTTTTAGAAATAATGCGTTTTTCTTAAAAATCAAACAAAAACTGCTGTAACTTTTTTATTTCTTTATAAAAAAATGTAAATTTTGTTTAAATAATTTTATTTTCATGAAATCTAATTAGAAATGTAGTTTTAAAATTTTTCGGTCGATTATTTTTAAAATTATACCAAAAAAACGTTTTTCTTAAAAATCAAACTAAAACTGCTGTAACTTTTTTATTTCTTTATAAAAAAATGTAAATTTTGTTTAAATAATATTATTTTCATGAAATCTAATTAGAAATGTAGTTTTAAAATTTTTCGGACGATTACTTTTAAAATTATATCAAAAAAACGTTATTTTTTAGAAATAATGCGTTTTTCTTAAAAATCAAACAAAAACTGCTGTAACTTTTTTATTTCTTTATAAAAAAATGTAAATTTTGTTTAAATAATTTTATTTTCATGAAATCTAATTAGAAATGTAGTTTTAAAATTTTTCGGTCGATTATTTTTAAAATTATACCAAAAAAACGTTTTTCTTAAAAATCAAACTAAAACTGCTGTAACTTTTTTATTTCATTATAAAAAAATGTAAATTTTGTTTAAATAATATTATTTTCATGAAATCTAATTAGAAATGTAGTTTTAAAATTTTTCGGACGATTACTTTTAAAATTATATCAAAAAAACGTTATTTTTTAGAAATAATGCGTTTTTCTTAAAAATCAAACAAAAACTGCTGTAACTTTTTTATTTCTTTATAAAAAAATGTAAATTTTGTTTAAATAATTTTATTTTCATGAAATCTAATTAGAAATGTAGTTTTAAAATTTTTCGGTCGATTATTTTTAAAATTATACCAAAAAAACGTTTTTCTTAAAAATCAAACTAAAACTGCTGTAACTTTTTTATTTCTTTATAAAAAAATGTAAATTTTGTTTAAATAATATTATTTTCATGAAATCTAATTAGAAATGTAGTTTTAAAATTTTTCGGACGATTACTTTTAAAATTATATCAAAAAAACGTTATTTTTTAGAAATAATGCGTTTTTCTTAAAAATCAAACAAAAACTGCTGTAACTTTTTTATTTCTTTATAAAAAAATGTAAATTTTGTTTAAATAATTTTATTTTCATGAAATCTAATTAGAAATGTAGTTTTAAAATTTTTCGGTCAATTATTTTTAAAATTATACCAAAAAAACGTTTTTCTTAAAAATCACACAAAAACTGCAGAAACTTTTTTATTTCTTTATAAAAAAATGTAAATTTTGTTTAAATAATTTTATTTTCATGAAATCTAATTAGAAATGTAGTTTTAAAATTTTTCTTACGATTACTTTTAAAATTATATCAAAAAAAAAAATCAAACAAAAACTGCTGTAACTTTTTTATTTCTTTATAAAAAAATGTAAATTTTGTTTAAATAATTTTATTTTCATGAAATCTAATTAGAAATGTAGTTTTAAAATTTTTCGGTCGATTATTTTTAAAATTATACCAAAAAAACGTTTTTCTTAAAAATCAAACTAAAACTGCTGTAACTTTTTTATTTCTTTATAAAAAAATGTAAATTTTGTTTAAATAATATTATTTTCATGAAATCTAATTAGAAATGTAGTTTTAAAATTTTTCGGACGATTACTTTTAAAATTATATCAAAAAAACGTTATTTTTTAGAAATAATGCGTTTTTCTTAAAAATCAAACAAAAACTGCTGTAACTTTTTTATTTCTTTATAAAAAAATGTAAATTTTGTTTAAATAATTTTATTTTCATGAAATCTAATTAGAAATGTAGTTTTAAAATTTTCCTGTCGATTATTTTTAAAATTATACCAAAAAAACGTTTTTCTTAAAAATCAAACTAAAACTGCTGTAACTTTTTTATTTCTTTATAAAAAAATGTAAATTTTGTTTAAATAATATTATTTTCATGAAATCTAATTAGAAATGTAGTTTTAAAATTTTTCGGACGATTACTTTTAAAATTATATCAAAAAAACGTTATTTTTTAGAAATAATGCGTTTTTCTTAAAAATCAAACAAAAACTGCTGTAACTTTTTTATTTCTTTATAAAAAAATGTAAATTTTGTTTAAATAATTTTATTTTCATGAAATCTTATTAGAAATGTAGTTTTAAAATTTTTCGGTCGATTATTTTTAAAATTATACCAAAAAAACGTTTTTCTTAAAAATCAAACTAAAACTGCTGTAACTTTTTTATTTCTTTATAAAAAAATGTAAATTTTGTTTAAATAATATTATTTTCATGAAATCTAATTAGAAATGTAGTTTTAAAATTTTTCGGACGATTACTTTTAAAATTATATCAAAAAAACGTTATTTTTTAGAAATAATGCGTTTTTCTTAAAAATCAAACAAAAACTGCTGTAACTTTTTTATTTCTTTATAAAAAAATGTAAATTTTGTTTAAATAATTTTATTTTCATGAAATCTAATTAGAAATGTAGTTTTAAAATTTTTCGGTCGATTATTTTTAAAATTATACCAAAAAAACGTTTTTCTTAAAAATCAAACTAAAACTGCTGTAACTTTTTTATTTCTTTATAAAAAAATGTAAATTTTGTTTAAATAATATTATTTTCATGAAATCTAATTAGAAATGTAGTTTTAAAATTTTTCGGACGATTACTTTTAAAATTATATCAAAAAAACGTTATTTTTTAGAAATAATGCGTTTTTCTTAAAAATCAAACAAAAACTGCTGTAACTTTTTTATTTCTTTATAAAAAAATGTAAATTTTGTTTAAATAATTTTATTTTCATGAAATCTAATTAGAAATGTAGTTTTAAAATTTTTCGGTCGATTATTTTTAAAATTATACCAAAAAAACGTTTTTCTTAAAAATCAAACTAAAACTGCTGTAACTTTTTTATTTCTTTATAAAAAAATGTAAATTTTGTTTAAATAATATTATTTTCATGAAATCTAATTAGAAATGTAGTTTTAAAATTTTTCGGACGATTACTTTTAAAATTATATCAAAAAAACGTTATTTTTTAGAAATAATGCGTTTTTCTTAAAAATCAAACAAAAACTGCTGTAACTTTTTTATTTCTTTATAAAAAAATGTAAATTTTGTTTAAATAATTTTATTTTCATGAAATCTAATTAGAAATGTAGTTTTAAAATTTTTCGGTCAATTATTTTTAAAATTATACCAAAAAAACGTTTTTCTTAAAAATCACACAAAAACTGCAGAAACTTTTTTATTTCTTTATAAAAAAATGTAAATTTTGTTTAAATAATTTTATTTTCATGAAATCTAATTAGAAATGTAGTTTTAAAATTTTTCTTACGATTACTTTTAAAATTATATCAAAAAAACGTTATTTTTTAGAAATAATGCGTTTTTCTTAAAAATCAAACAAAAACTGCTGTAACTTTTTTATTTCTTTATAAAAAAATGTAAATTTTGTTTAAATAATTTTATTTTCATGAAATCTAATTAGAAATGTAGTTTTAAAATTTTTCGGTCGATTATTTTTAAAATTATACCAAAAAAACGTTTTTCTTAAAAATCAAACTAAAACTGCTGTAACTTTTTTATTTCTTTATAAAAAAATGTAAATTTTGTTTAAATAATATTATTTTCATGAAATCTAATTAGAAATGTAGTTTTAAAATTTTTCGGACGATTACTTTTAAAATTATATCAAAAAAACGTTATTTTTTAGAAATAATGCGTTTTTCTTAAAAATCAAACAAAAACTGCTGTAACTTTTTTATTTCTTTATAAAAAAATGTAAATTTTGTTTAAATAATTTTATTTTCATGAAATCTAATTAGAAATGTAGTTTTAAAATTTTTCGGTCAATTATTTTTAAAATTATACCAAAAAAACGTTTTTCTTAAAAATCACACAAAAACTGCAGAAACTTTTTTATTTCTTTATAAAAAAATGTAAATTTTGTTTAAATAATTTTATTTTCATGAAATCTAATTAGAAATGTAGTTTTAAAATTTTTCGGACGATTACTTTTAAAATTATATCAAAAAAACGTTATTTTTTAGAAATAATGCGTTTTTCTTAAAAATCAAACAAAAACTGCTGTAACTTTTTTATTTCTTTATAAAAAAATGTAAATTTTGTTTAAATAATTTTATTTTCATGAAATCTAATTAGAAATGTAGTTTTAAAATTTTTCGGTCGATTATTTTTAAAATTATACCAAAAAAACGTTTTTCTTAAAAATCAAACTAAAACTGCTGTAACTTTTTTATTTCTTTATAAAAAAATGTAAATTTTGTTTAAATAATATTATTTTCATGAAATCTAATTAGAAATGTAGTTTTAAAATTTTTCGGACGATTACTTTTAAAATTATATCAAAAAAACGTTATTTTTTAGAAATAATGCGTTTTTCTTAAAAATCAAACAAAAACTGCTGTAACTTTTTTATTTCTTTATAAAAAAATGTAAATTTTGTTTAAATAATTTTATTTTCATGAAATCTAATTAGAAATGTAGTTTTAAAATTTTTCGGTCGATTATTTTTAAAATTATACCAAAAAAACGTTTTTCTTAAAAATCAAACTAAAACTGCTGTAACTTTTTTATTTCTTTATAAAAAAATGTAAATTTTGTTTAAATAATTTTATTTTCATGAAATCTAATTAGAAATGTAGTTTTAAAATTTTTCGGTCGATTATTTTTAAAATTATACCAAAAAAACGTTTTTCTTAAAAATCAAACTAAAACTGCTGTAACTTTTTTATTTCTTTATAAAAAAATGTAAATTTTGTTTAAATAATATTATTTTCATGAAATCTAATTAGAAATGTAGTTTTAAAATTTTTCGGACGATTACTTTTAAAATTATATCAAAAAAACGTTATTTTTTAGAAATAATGCGTTTTTCTTAAAAATCAAACAAAAACTGCTGTAACTTTTTTATTTCTTTATAAAAAAATGTAAATTTTGTTTAAATAATTTTATTTTCATGAAATCCAATTAGAAATGTAGTTTTAAAATTTTTCGGTCGATTATTTTTAAAATTATACCAAAAAAACGTTTTTCTTAAAAATCAAACAAAAACTGCTGTAACTTTTTTATTTCTTTATAAAAAAATGTAAATTTTGTTTAAATAATTTTATTTTCATGAAATCTAATTAGAAATGTAGTTTTAAAATTTTTCGGTCGATTATTTTTAAAATTATACCAAAAAAACGTTTTTCTTAAAAATCACACAAAAACTGCAGAAACTTTTTTATTTCTTTATATAAAAATGTAAATTTTGTTTAAATAATTTTATTTTCATGAAATCTAATTAGAAATGTAGTTTTAAAATTTTTCGGACGATTACTTTTAAAATTATATCAAAAAAACGTTATTTTTTAGAAATAATGCGTTTTTCTTAAAAATCAAACAAAAACTGCTGTAACTTTTTTATTTCTTTATAAAAAAATGTAAATTTTGTTTAAATAATTTTATTTTCATGAAATCTAATTAGAAATGTAGTTTTAAAATTTTTCGGTCGATTATTTTTAAAATTATACCAAAAAAACGTTTTTCTTAAAAATCACACAAAAACTGCAGAAACTTTTTTATTTCTTTATAAAAAAATGTAAATTTTGTTTAAATAATTTTATTTTCATGAAATCTAATTAGAAATGTAGTTTTAAAATTTTTCGGACGATTACTTTTAAAATTATATCAAAAAAACGTTATTTTTTAGAAATAATGCGTTTTTCTTAAAAATCAAACAAAAACTGCTGTAACTTTTTTATTTCTTTATAAAAAAATGTAAATTTTGTTTAAATAATTTTATTTTCATGAAATCTAATTAGAAATGTAGTTTTAAAATTTTTCGGTCGATTATTTTAAAAATTATACCAAAAAAACGTTTTTCTTAAAAATCAAACTAAAACTGCTGTAACTTTTTTATTTCTTTATAAAAAAATGTAAATTTTGTTTAAATAATATTATTTTCATGAAATCTAATTAGAAATGTAGTTTTAAAATTTTTCGGACGATTACTTTTAAAATTATATCAAAAAAACGTTATTTTTTAGAAATAATGCGTTTTTCTTAAAAATCAAACAAAAACTGCTGTAACTTTTTTATTTCTTTATAAAAAAATGTAAATTTTGTTTAAATAATTTTATTTTCATGAAATCTAATTAGAAATGTAGTTTTAAAATTTTTCGGTCGATTATTTTTAAAATTATACCAAAAAAACGTTTTTCTTAAAAATCACACAAAAACTGCAGAAACTTTTTTATTTCTTTATAAAAAAATGTAAATTTTGTTTAAATAATTTTATTTTCATGAAATCTAATTAGAAATGTAGTTTTAAAATTTTTCGGACGATTACTTTTAAAATTATATCAAAAAAACGTTATTTTTTAGAAATAATGCGTTTTTCTTAAAAATCAAACAAAAACTGCTGTAACTTTTTTATTTCTTTATAAAAAAATGTAAATTTTGTTTAAATAATTTTATTTTCATGAAATCTAATTAGAAATGTAGTTTTAAAATTTTTCGGTCGATTATTTTTAAAATTATACCAAAAAAACGTTTTTCTTAAAAATCACACAAAAACTGCAGAAACTTTTTTATTTCTTTATAAAAAAATGTAAATTTTGTTTAAATAATATTATTTTCATGAAATCTAATTAGAAATGTAGTTTTAAAATTTTTCGGACGATTACTTTTAAAATTATATCAAAAAAACGTTATTTTTTAGAAATAATGCGTTTTTCTTAAAAATCAAACAAAAACTGCTGTAACTTTTATATTTCTTTATAAAAAAATGTAAATTTTGTTTAAATAATATTATTTTTATGAAATCTAATTAGAAATGTAGTTTTAAAATTTTTCGGACGATTACTTTTAAAATTATATCAAAAAAACGTTATTTTTTAGAAATAATGCGTTTTTCTTAAAAATCAAACAAAAACTGCTGTAACTTTTTTATTTCTTTATAAAAAAATGTAAATTTTGTTTAAATAATTTTATTTTCATGAAATCTAATTAGAAATGTAGTTTTAAAATTTTTCGGTAGATTATTTTTAAAATTATACCAAAAAAACGTTTTTCTTAAAAATCACACAAAAACTGCAGAAACTTTTTTATTTCTTTATAAAAAAATGTAAATTTTGTTTAAATAATATTATTTTCATGAAATCTAATTAGAAATGTAGTTTTAAAATTTTTCGGACGATTACTTTTAAAATTATATCAAAAAAACGTTATTTTTTAGAAATAATGCGTTTTTCTTAAAAATCAAACAAAAACTGCTGTAACTTTTTTATTTCTTTATAAAAAAATGTAAATTTTGTTTAAATAATTTTATTTTCATGAAATCTAATTAGAAATGTAGTTTTAAAATTTTTCGGACGATTACTTTTAAAATTATATCAAAAAAACGTTATTTTTTAGAAATAATGCGTTTTTCTTAAAAATCAAACAAAAACTGCTGTAACTTTTTTATTTCTTTATAAAAAAATGTAAATTTTGTTTAAATAAATTTATTTTCATGAAATCTAATTAGAAATGTAGTTTTAAAATTTTTCGGTCGATTATTTTTAAAATTATACCAAAAAAACGTTTTTCTTAAAAATCAAACTAAAACTGCTGTAACTTTTTTATTTCTTTATAAAAAAATGTAAATTTTGTTTAAATAATTTTATTTTCATGAAATCTAATTAGAAATGTAGTTTTAAAATTTTTCGGTCGATTATTTTTAAAATTATACCAAAAAAACATTTTTCTTAAAAATCAAACTAAAACTGCTGTAACTTTTTTATTTCTTTATAAAAAAATGTAAATTTTGTTTAAATAATATTATTTTCATGAAATCTAATTAAAAATGTAGTTTTAAAATTTTTCGGATGATTACTTTTAAAATTATATCAAAAAAACGTTATTTTTTAGAAATAATGCGTTTTTCTTAAAAATCAAACAAAAACTGCTGTAACTTTTTTATTTCTTTATAAAAAAATGTAAATTTTGTTTAAATAATTTTATTTTCATGAAATCTAATTAGAAATGTAGTTTTAAAATTTTTCGGTCGATTATTTTTAAAATTATACCAAAAAAACGTTTTTCTTAAAAATCACACAAAAACTGCAGAAACTTTTTTATTTCTTTATAAAAAAATGTAAATTTTGTTTAAATAATTTTATTTTCATGAAATCTAATTAGAAATGTAGTTTTAAAATTTTTCGGACGATTACTTTTAAAATTATATCAAAAAAACGTTATTTTTTAGAAATAATGCGTTTTTCTTAAAAATCAAACAAAAACTGCTGTAAGTTTTTTATTTCTTTATAAAAAAATGTAAATTTTGTTTAAATAATTTTATTTTCATAAAATCTAATTAGAAATGTAGTTTTAAAATTTTTCGGTCGATTATTTTTAAAATTATACCAAAAAAACGTTTTTCTTAAAAATCACACAAAAACTGCAGAAACTTTTTTATTTTTTTATAAAAAAATGTAAATTTTGTTTAAATAATTTTATTTTCATGAAATCTAATTAGAAATGTAGTTTTAAAATTTTTCGGACGATTACTTTTAAAATTATATCAAAAAAACGTTATTTTTTAGAAATAATGCGTTTTTCTTAAAAATCAAACAAAAACTGCTGTAACTTTTTTATTTCTTTATAAAAAAATGTAAATTTTGTTTAAATAATTTTATTTTCATGAAATCTAATTAGAAATGTAGTTTTAAAATTTTTCGGTCGATTATTTTTAAAATTATACCAAAAAAACGTTTTTCTTAAAAATCACACAAAAACTGCAGAAACTTTTTTATTTCTTTATAAAAAAATGTAAATTTTGTTTAAATAATATTATTTTCATGAAATCTAATTAGAAATGTAGTTTTAAAATTTTTCGGACGATTACTTTTAAAATTATATCAAAAAAACGTTATTTTTTAGAAATAATGCGTTTTTCTTAAAAATCAAACAAAAACTGCTGTAATTTTTTTATTTCTTTATAAAAAAATGTAAATTTTGTTTAAATAATATTATTTTCATGAAATCTAATTAGAAATGTAGTTTTAAAATTTTTCGGACGATTACTTTTAAAATTATATCAAAAAAACGTTATTTTTTAGAAATAATGCGTTTTTCTTAAAAATCAAACAAAAACTGCTGTAACTTTTTTATTTCTTTATAAAAAAATGTAAATTTTGTTTAAATAATTTTATTTTCATGAAATCTAATTAGAAATGTAGTTTTAAAATTAATCGGTCGATTATTTTTAAAATTATACCAAAAAAACGTTTTTCTTAAAAATGACACAAAAACTGCAGAAACTTTTTTATTTCTTTATAAAAAAATGTAAATTTTGTTTAAATAATATTATTTTCATGAAATCTAATTAGAAATGTAGTTTTAAAATTTTTCGGACGATTACTTTTAAAATTATATCAAAAAAAACGTTATTTTTTAGAAATAATGCGTTTTTCTTAAAAATCAAACAAAAACTGCTGTAACTTTTTTATTTCTTTATAAAAAAATGTAAATTTTGTTTAAATAATTTTATTTTCATGAAATCTAATTAGAAATGTAGTTTTAAAATTTTTCGGTCGATTATTTTTAAAATTATACCAAAAAAACTTTTTTCTTAAAAATCAAACTAAAACTGCTGTAACTTTTTTATTTCTTTATAAAAAAATGTAAATTTTGTTTAAATAATATTATTTTCATGAAATCTAATTAGAAATGTAGTTTTAAAATTTTTCGGACGATTACTTTTAAAATTATATCAAAAAAACGTTATTTTTTAGAAATAATGCGTTTTTCTTAAAAATCAAACAAAAACTGCTGTAACTTTTTTATTTCTTTATAAAAAAATGTAAATTTTGTTTAAAGAATTTTATTTTCATGAAATCTAATTAGAAATGTAGTTTTAAAATTTTTCGGTCGATTATTTTTAAAATTATACCAAAAAAACGTTTTTCTTAAAAATCAAACTAAAACTGCTGTAACTTTTTTATTTCTTTATAAAAAAATGTAAATTTTGTTTAAATAATATTATTTTCATGAAATCTAATTAGAAATGTAGTTTTAAAATTTTTCGGACGATTACTTTTAAAATTATATCAAAAAACGTTATTTTTTAGAAATAATGCGTTTTTCTTAAAAATCAAACAAAAACTGCTGTAACTTTTTTATTTCTTTATAAAAAAATGTAAATTTTGTTTAAATAATTTTATTTTCATGAAATCTAATTAGAAATGTAGTTTTAAAATTTTTCGGTCGATTATTTTTAAAATTATACCAAAAAAACGTTTTTCTTAAAAATCACACAAAAACTGCAGAAACTTTTTTATTTCTTTATAAAAAAATGTAAATTTTGTTTAAATAATATTATTTTCATGAAATCTAATTAGAAATGTAGTTTTAAAATTTTTCGGACGATTACTTTTAAAATTATATCAAAAAAACGTTATTTTTTAGAAATAATGCGTTTTTCTTAAAAATCAAACAAAAACTGCTGTAACTTTTTTATTTCTTTATAAAAAAATGTAAATTTTGTTTAAATAATTTTATTTTCATAAAATCTAAATAGAAATGTAGTTTTAAAATTTTTCGGTCGATTATTTTTAAAATTATACCAAAAAAACGTTTTTCTTAAAAATCAAACTAAAACTGCTGTAACTTTTTTATTTCTTTATAAAAAAATGTAAATTTTGTTTAAATAATATTATTTTCATGAAATCTAATTAGAAATGTAGTTTTAAAATTTTTCGGACGATTACTTTTAAAATTATATCAAAAAAACGTTATTTTTTAGAAATAATGCGTTTTTCTTAAAAATCAAACAAAAACTGCTGTAACTTTTTTATTTCTTTATAAAAAAATGTAAATTTTGTTTAAATAATTTTATTTTCATGAAATCTAATTAGAAATGTAGTTTTAAAATTTTTCGGTCGATTATTTTTAAAATTATACCAAAAAAACGTTTTTCTTAAAAATCAAACTAAAACTGCTGTAACTTTTTTATTTCTTTATAAAAAAATGTAAATTTTGTTTAAATAATATTATTTTCATGAAATCTAATTAGAAATGTAGTTTTAAAATTTTTCGGACGATTACTTTTAAAATTATATCAAAAAAACCTTATTTTTTAGAAATAATGCGTTTTTCTTAAAAATCAAACAAAAACTGCTGTAACTTTTTTATTTCTTTATAAAAAAATGTAAATTTTGTTTAAATAATTTTATTTTCATGAAATCTAATTAGAAATGTAGTTTTAAAATTTTTCGGTCGATTATTTTTAAAATTATACCAAAAAAACGTTTTTCTTAAAAATCACACAAAAACTGCAGAAACTTTTTTATTTCTTTATATAAAAATGCAAATTTTGTTTAAATAATTTTATTTTCATGAAATCTAATTAGAAATGTAGTTTTAAAATTTTTCGGACGATTACTTTTAAAATTATATCAAAAAAACGTTATTTTTTAGAAATAATGCGTTTTTCTTAAAAATCAAACAAAAACTGCTGTAACTTTTTTATTTCTTTATAAAAAAATGTAAATTTTGTTTAAATAATTTTATTTTCATGAAATCTAATTAGAAATGTAGTTTTAAAATTTTTCGGTCGATTATTTTTAAAATTATACCAAAAAAACGTTTTTCTTAAAAATCAAACTAAAACTGCTGTAACTTTTTTATTTCTTTATAAAAAAATGTAAATTTTGTTTAAATAATATTATTTTCATGAAATCTAATTAGAAATGTAGTTTTAAAATTTTTCAGACGATTACTTTTAAAATTATATCAAAAAAACGTTATTTTTTAGAAATAATGCGTTTTTCTTAAAAATCAAACAAAAACTGCTGTAACTTTTTTATTTCTTTATAAAAAAATGTAAATTTTGTTTAAATAATTTTATTTTCATGAAATCTAATTAGAAATGTAGTTTTAAAATTTTTCGGTCGATTATTTTTAAAATTATACCAAAAAAACGTTTTTCTTAAAAATCACACAAAAACTGCAGAAACTTTTTTATTTCTTTATAAAAAAATGTAAATTTTGTTTAAATAATTTTATTTTCATGAAATCTAATTAGAAATGTAGTTTTAAAACTTTTCGGACGATTACTTTTAAAATTATATCAAAAAAACGTTATTTTTTAGAAATAATGCGTTTTTCTTAAAAATCAAACAAAAACTGCTGTAACTTTTTTATTTCTTTATAAAAAAATGTAAATTTTGTTTAAATAATTTTATTTTCATGAAATCTAATTAGAAATGTAGTTTTAAAATTTTTCGGTCGATTATTTTTAAAATTATACCAAAAAAACGTTTTTCTTAAAAATCAAACTAAAACTGCTGTAACTTTTTTATTTCTTTATAAAAAAATGTAAATTTTGTTTAAATAATATTATTTTCATTATATCTAATTAGAAATGTAGTTTTAAAATTTTTCGGACGATTACTTTTAAAATTATATCAAAAAAACGTTATTTTTTAGAAATAATGCGTTTTTCTTAAAAATCAAACAAAAACTGCTGTAACTTTTTTATTTCTTTATAAAAAAATGTAAATTTTGTTTAAATAATTTTATTTTCATGAAATCTAATTAGAAATGTAGTTTTAAAATTTTTCGGTCGATTATTTTTAAAATTATACCAAAAAAACGTTTTTCTTAAAAATCAAACTAAAACTGCTGTAACTTTTTTATTTCTTTATAAAAAAATGTAAATTTTGTTTAAATAATATTATTTTCATGAAATCTAATTAGAAATGTAGTTTTAAAATTTTTCGGACGATTACTTTTAAAATTATATCAAAAAAACGTTATTTTTTAGAAATAATGCGTTTTTCTTAAAAATCAAACAAAAACTGCTGTAACTTTTTTATTTCTTTATAAAAAAATGTAAATTTTGTTTAAATAATTTTATTTTCATGAAATCTAATTAGAAATGTAGTTTTAAAATTTTTCGGTCGATTATTTTTAAAATTATACCAAAAAAACATTTTTCTTAAAAATCACACAAAAACTGCAGAAACTTTTTTATTTCTTTATAAAAAAATGTAAATTTTAATTAAATAATTTTATTTTCATGAAATCTAATTAGAAATGTAGTTTTAAAATTTTTCGGACGATTACTTTTAAAATTATATCAAAAAAACGTTATTTTTTAGAAATAATGCGTTTTTCTTAAAAATCAAACAAAAACTGCTGTAACTTTTTTATTTCTTTATAAAAAAATGTAAATTTTGTTTAAATAATTTTATTTTCATGAAATCTAATTAGAAATGTAGTTTTAAAATTTTTCGGTCGATTATTTTTAAAATTATACCAAAAAAACGTTTTTCTTAAAAATCAAACTAAAACTGCTATAACTTTTTTATTTCTTTATAAAAAAATGTAAATTTTGTTTAAATTATATTATTTTCATGAAATCTAATTAGAAATGTAGTTTTAAAATTTTTCGGACGATTACTTTTAAAATTATATCAAAAAAACGTTATTTTTTAGAAATAATGCGTTTTTCTTAAAAATCAAACAAAAACTGCTGTAACTTTTTTATTTCTTTATAAAAAAATGTAAATTTTGTTTAAATAATTTTATTTTCATGAAATCTAATTAGAAATGTAGTTTTAAAATTTTTCGGTCGATTATTTTTAAAATTATACCAAAAAAACGTTTTTCTTAAAAATCACACAAAAACTGCAGAAACTTTTTTATTTCTTTATAAAAAAATGTAAATTTTGTTTAAATAATTTTATTTTCATGAAATCTAATTAGAAATGTAGTTTTAAAATTTTTCGGACGATTACTTTTAAAATTATATCAAAAAAACGTTATTTTTTAGAAATAATGCGTTTTTCTTAAAAATCAAACAAAATCTGCTGTAACTTTTTTATTTCTTTATAAAAAAATGTAAATTTTGTTTAAATAATTTTATTTTCATGAAATCTAATTAGAAATGTAGTTTTAAAATTTTTCGGTCGATTATTTTTAAAATTATACCAAAAAAACGTTTTTCTTAAAAATCACACAAAAACTGCAGAAACTTTTTTATTTCTTTATAAAAAAATGTAAATTTTGTTTAAATAATATTATTTTCATGAAATCTAATTAGAAATGTAGTTTTAAAATTTTTCGGACGATTACTTTTAAAATTATATCAAAAAAACGTTATTTTTTAGAAATAATGCGTTTTTCTTAAAAATCAAACAAAAACTGCTGTAACTTTTTTATTTCTTTATAAAAAAATGTAAATTTTGTTTAAATAATTTTATTTTCATGAAATCTAATTAGAAATGTAGTTTTAAAATTTTTCGGTCGATTATTTTTAAAATTATACCAAAAAAACGTTTTTCTTAAAAATCAAACTAAAACTGCTGTAACTTTTTTATTTCTTTATAAAAAAATGTAAATTTTGTTTAAATAATATTATTTTCATGAAATCTAATTAGAAATGTAGTTTTAAAAATTTTCGGACGATTACTTTTAAAATTATATCAAAAAAACGTTATTTTTTAGAAATAATGCGTTTTTCTTAAAAATCAAACAAAAACTGCTGTAACTTTTTTATTTCTTTATAAAAAAATGTAAATTTTGTTTAAATAATTTTATTTTCATGAAATCTAATTAGAAATGTAGTTTTAAAATTTTTCGGTCGATTATTTTTAAAATTATACCAAAAAAACGTTTTTCTTAAAAATCACACAAAAACTGCAGAAACTTTTTTATTTCTTTATAAAAAAATGTAAATTTTGTTTAAATAATTTTATTTTCATGAAATCTAATTAGAAATGTAGTTTTAAAATTTTTCGGACGATTACTTTTAAAATTATATCAAAAAAACGTTATTTTTTAGAAATAATGCGTTTTTCTTAAAAATCAAACAAAAACTGCTGTAACTTTTTTATTTCTTTATAAAAAAATGTAAATTTTGTTTAAATAATTTTATTTTCATGAAATCTAATTACAAATGTAGTTTTAAAATTTTTCGGTCGATTATTTTTAAAATTATACCAAAAAAACGTTTTTCTTAAAAATCACACAAAAACTGCAGAAACTTTTTTATTTCTTTATAAAAAAATGTAAATTTTGTTTAAATAATTTTATTTTCATGAAATCTAATTAGAAATGTAGTTTTAAAATTTTTCGGACGATTACTTTTAAAATTATATCAAAAAAACGTTATTTTTTAGAAATAATGCGTTTTTCTTAAAAATCAAACAAAAACTGCTGTAACTTTTTTATTTCTTTATAAAAAAATGTAAATTTTGTTTAAATAATTTTATTTTCATGAAATCTAATTAGAAATGTAGTTTTAAAATTTTTCGGTCGATTATTTTTAAAATTATACCAAAAAAACGTTTTTCTTAAAAATCAAACTAAAACTGCTGTAACTTTTTTATTTCTTTATAACAAAATGTAAATTTTGTTTAAATAATATTATTTTCATGAAATCTAATTAGAAATGTAGTTTTAAAATTTTTCGGACGATTACTTTTAAAATTATATCAAAAAAACGTTATTTTTTAGAAATAATGCGTTTTTCTTAAAAATCAAACAAAAACTGCTGTAACTTTTTTATTTCTTTATAAAAAAATGTAAATTTTGTTTAAATAATTTTATTTTCATGAAATCTAATTAGAAATGTAGTTTTAAAATTTTTCGGTCGATTATTTTTAAAATTATACCAAAAAAACGTTTTTCTTAAAAATCAAACTAAAACTGCTGTAACTTTTTTATTTCTTTATAAAAAAATGTAAATTTTGTTTAAATAATATTATTTTCATGAAATCTAATTAGAAATGTAGTTTTAAAATTTTTCGGACGATTACTTTTAAAATTATATCAAAAAAACGTTATTTTTTAGAAATAATGCGTTTTTCTTAAAAATCAAACAAAAACTGCTGTAACTTTTTTATTTCTTTATAAAAAAATGTAAATTTTGTTTAAATAATTTTATTTTCATGAAATCTAATTAGAAATGTAGTTTTAAAATTTTTCGGTCGATTATTTTTAAAATTATACCAAAAAAACATTTTTCTTAAAAATCACACAAAAACTGCAGAAACTTTTTTATTTCTTTATAAAAAAATGTAAATTTTAATTAAATAATTTTATTTTCATGAAATCTAATTAGAAATGTAGTTTTAAAATTTTTCGGACGATTACTTTTAAAATTATATCAAAAAAACGTTATTTTTTAGAAATAATGCGTTTTTCTTAAAAATCAAACAAAAACTGCTGTAACTTTTTTATTTCTTTATAAAAAAATGTAAATTTTGTTTAAATAATTTTATTTTCATGAAATCTAATTAGAAATGTAGTTTTAAAATTTTTCGGTCGATTATTTTTAAAATTATACCAAAAAAACGTTTTTCTTAAAAATCAAACTAAAACTGCTATAACTTTTTTATTTCTTTATAAAAAAATGTAAATTTTGTTTAAATAATATTATTTTCATGAAATCTAATTAGAAATGTAGTTTTAAAATTTTTCGGACGATTACTTTTAAAATTATATCAAAAAAACGTTATTTTTTAGAAATAATGCGTTTTTCTTAAAAATCAAACAAAAACTGCTGTAACTTTTTTATTTCTTTATAAAAAAATGTAAATTTTGTTTAAATAATTTTATTTTCATGAAATCTAATTAGAAATGTAGTTTTAAAATTTTTCGGTCGATTATTTTTAAAATTATACCAAAAAAACGTTTTTCTTAAAAATCACACAAAAACTGCAGAAACTTTTTTATTTCTTTATAAAAAAATGTAAATTTTGTTTAAATAATATTATTTTCATGAAATCTAATTAGAAATGTAGTTTTAAAATTTTTCGGACGATTACTTTTAAAATTATATCAAAAAAACGTTATTTTTTAGAAATAATGCGTTTTTCTTAAAAATCAAACAAAAACTGCTGTAACTTTTTTATTTCTTTATAAAAAAATGTAAATTTTGTTTAAATAATTTTATTTTCATGAAATCTAATTAGAAATGTAGTTTTAAAATTTTTCGGTCGATTATTTTTAAAATTATACCAAAAAAACGTTTTTCTTAAAAATCAAACTAAAACTGCTGTAACTTTTTTATTTCTTTATAAAAAAATGTAAATTTTGTTTAAATAATTTTATTTTCATGAAATCTAATTAGAAATGTAGTTTTAAAATTTTTCGGACGATTACTTTTAAAATTATATCAAAAAAACGTTATTTTTTAGAAATAATGCGTTTTTCTTAAAAATCAAACAAAAACTGCTGTAACTTTTTTATTTCTTTATAAAAAAATGTAAATTTTGTTTAAATAATTTTATTTTCATGAAATCTAATTAGAAATGTAGTTTTAAAATTTTTCGGTCGATTATTTTTAAAATTATACCAAAAAAACGTTTTTCTTAAAAATCACACAAAAACTGCAGAAACTTTTTTATTTCTTTATAAAAAAATGTAAATTTTGTTTAAATAATTTTATTTTCATGAAATCTAATTAGAAATGTAGTTTTAAAATTTTTCGGACGATTACTTTAAAATTATATCAAAAAAACGTTATTTTTTAGAAATAATGCGTTTTTCTTAAAAATCAAACAAAAACTGCTGTAACTTTTTTATTTCTTTATAAAAAAATGTAAATTTTGTTTAAATAATTTTATTTTCATGAAATCTAATTAGAAATGTAGTTTTAAAATTTTTCGGTCGATTATTTTTAAAATTATACCAAAAAAACGTTTTTCTTAAAAATCAAACTAAAACTGCTGTAACTTTTTTATTTCTTTATAAAAAAATGTAAATTTTGTTTAAATAATATTATTTTCATAAAATCTAATTAGAAATGTAGTTTTAAAATTTTTCGGACGATTACTTTTAAAATTATATCAAAAAAACGTTATTTTTTAGAAATAATGCGTTTTTCTTAAAAATCAAACAAAAACTGCTGTAACTTTTTTATTTCTTTATAAAAAATGTAAATTTTGTTTAAATAATTTTATTTTCATGAAATCTAATTAGAAATGTAGTTTTAAAATTTTTCGGGCGATTATTTTTAAAATTATACCAAAAAAACGTTTTTCTTAAAAATCAAACTAAAACTGCTGTAACTTTTTTATTTCTTTATAAAAAAATGTAAATTTTGTTTAAATAATATTATTTTCATGAAATCTAATTAGAAATGTAGTTTTAAAATTTTTCGGACGATTACTTTTAAAATTATATCAAAAAAACGTTATTTTTTTAGAAATAATGCGTTTTTCTTAAAAATCAAACAAAAACTGCTGTAACTTTTTTATTTCTTTATAAAAAAATGTAAATTTTGTTTAAATAATTTTATTTTCATGATTATTTTTAAAATTATACCAAAAAAACGTTTTTCTTAAAAATCAAACTAAAACTGCTGTAACTTTTTTATTTCTTTATAAAAAAATGTAAATTTTGTTTAAATAATTTTATTTTCATGAAATCTAATTAGAAATGTAGTTTTAAAATTTTTCGGTCGATTATTTTTAAAATTATACCAAAAAAACGTTTTTCTTAAAAATCACACAAAAACTGCAGAAACTTTTTTATTTCTTTATAAAAAAATGTAAATTTTGTTTAAATAATTTTATTTTCATGAAATCTAATTAGAAATCCAGTTTTAAAATTTTTCGGACGATTACTTTTAAAATTATATCAAAAAAACGTTATTTTTTAGAAATAATGCGTTTTTCTTAAAAATCAAACAAAAACTGCTGTAACTTTTTTATTTCTTTATAAAAAAATGTAAATTTTGTTTAAATAATTTTATTTTCATGAAATCTAATTAGAAATGTAGTTTCAAAATTTTTCGGTCAATTATTTTTAAAATTATACCAAAAAAACGTTTTTCTTAAAAATCACACAAAAACTGCAGAAACTTTTTTATTTCTTTATAAAAAAATGTAAATTTTGTTTAAATAATATTATTTTCATGAAATCTAATTAGAAATCTAGTTTTAAAATTTTTCGGATGATTACTTTTAAAATTATATCAAAAAAACGTTATTTTTTAGAAATAATGCGTTTTTCTTAAAAATCAAACAAAAACTGCTGTAACTTTTTTATTTCTTTATAAAAAAATGTAAATTTTGTTTAAATAATTTTATTTTCATGAAATCTAATTAGAAATGTAGTTTTAAAATTTTTCGGTCGATTATTTTTAAAATTATACCAAAAAAACGTTTTTCTTAAAAATCAAACTAAAACTGCTGTAACTTTTTTATTTCTTTATAAAAAAATGTAAATTTTGTTTAAATAATATTATTTTCATGAAATCTAATTAGAAATGTAGTTTTAAAATTTTTCGGACGATTACTTTTAAAATTATATCAAAAAAACGTTATTTTTTAGAAATAATGCGTTTTTCTTAAAAATCAAACAAAAACTGCTGTAACTTTTTTATTTCTTTATAAAAAAATGTAAATTTTGTTTAAATAATTTTATTTTCATGAAATCTAATTAGAAATGTAGTTTTAAAATTTTTCGGTCGATTATTTTTAAAATTATACCAAAAAAACGTTTTTCTTAAAAATCACACAAAAACTGCAGAAACTTTTTTATTTCTTTATAAAAAAATGTAAATTTTGTTTAAATAATTTTATTTTCATGAAATCTAATTAGAAATGTAGTTTTAAAATTTTTCGGACGATTACTTTTAAAATTATATCAAAAAAACGTTATTTTTTAGAAATAATGCGTTTTTCTTAAAAATCAAACAAAAACTGCTGTTACTTTTTTATTTCTTTATAAAAAAATGTAAATTTTGTTTAAATAATTTTATTTTCATGAAATCTAATTAGAAATGTAGTTTTAAAATTTTTCGGTCGATTATTTTTAAAATTATACCAAAAAAACGTTTTTCTTAAAAATCACACAAAAACTGCAGAAACTTTTTTATTTCTTTATAAAAAAATGTAAATTTTGTTTAAATAATTTTATTTTCATGAAATCTAATTAGAAATGTAGTTTTAAAATTTTTCGGACGATTACTTTTAAAATTATATCAAAAAAACGTTATTTTTTAGAAATAATGCGTTTTTCTTAAAAATCAAACAAAAACTGCTGTAACTTTTTTATTTCTTTATAAAAAAATGTAAATTTTGTTTAAATAATTTTATTTTCATGAAATCTAATTAGAAATGTAGTTTTAAAATTTTTCGGTCGATTATTTTTAAAATTATACCAAAAAAACGTTTTTCTTAAAAATCAAACTAAAACTGCTGTAACTTTTTTATTTCTTTATAAAAAAATGTAAATTTTGTTTAAATAATATTATTTTCATGAAATCTAATTAGAAATGTAGTTTTAAAATTTTTCGGACGATTACTTTTAAAATTATATCAAAAAAACGTTATTTTTTAGAAATAATGCGTTTTTCTTAAAAATCAAACAAAAACTGCTGTAACTTTTTTATTTCTTTATAAAAAATGTAAATTTTGTTTAAATAATTTTATTTTCATGAAATCTAATTAGAAATGTAGTTTTAAAATTTTTCGGACGATTATTTTTAAAATTATATCAAAAAAACGTTATTTTTTAGAAATAATGCGTTTTTCTTAAAAATCAAACAAAAACTGCTGTAACTTTTTTATTTCTTTATAAAAAAATGTAAATTTTGTTTAAATAATTTTATTTTCATGAAATCTAATTAGAAATGTAGTTTTAAAATTTTTCGGTCGATTATTTTTAAAATTATACCAAAAAAACGTTTTTCTTAAAAATCAAACTAAAACTGCTGTAACTTTTTTATTTCTTTATAAAAAAATGTAAATTTTGTTTAAATAATATTATTTTCATGAAATCTAATTAGAAATGTAGTTTTAAAATTTTTCGGACGATTACTTTTAAAATTATATCAAAAAAACGTTATTTTTTAGAAATAATGCGTTTTTCTTAAAAATCAAACAAAAACTGCTGTAACTTTTTTATTTCTTTATAAAAAAATGTAAATTTTGTTTAAATAATTTTATTTTCATGAAATCTAATTAGAAATGTAGTTTTAAAATTTTTCGGTCGATTATTTTTAAAATTATACCAAAAAAACGTTTTTCTTAAAAATCACACAAAAACTGCAGAAACTTTTTTATTTCTTTATAAAAAAATGTAAATTTTGTTTAAATAATTTTATTTTCATGAAATCTAATTAGAAATGTAGTTTTAAAATTTTTCGGACGATTACTTTTAAAATTATATCAAAAAAACGTTATTTTTTAGAAATAATGCGTTTTTCTTAAAAATCAAACAAAAACTGCTGTAACTTTTTTATTTCTTTATAAAAAAATGTAAATTTTGTTTAAATAATTTTATTTTCATGAAATCTAATTAGAAATGTAGTTTTAAAATTTTTCGGTCGATTATTTTTAAAATTATACCAAAAAAACGTTTTTCTTAAAAATCACACAAAAACTGCAGAAACTTTTTTATTTCTTTATAAAAAAATGTAAATTTTGTTTAAATAATTTTATTTTCATGAAATCTAATTAGAAATGTAGTTTTAAAATTTTTCGGACGATTACTTTTAAAATTATATCAAAAAAACGTTATTTTTTAGAAATAATGCGTTTTTCTTAAAAATCAAACAAAAACTGCTGTAACTTTTTTATTTCTTTATAAAAAAATGTAAATTTTGTTTAAATAATTTTATTTTCATGAAATCTAATTAGAAATGTAGTTTTAAAATTTTTCGGTCGATTATTTTTAAAATTATACCAAAAAAACGTTTTTCTTAAAAATCAAACTAAAACTGCTGTAACTTTTTTATTTCTTTATAAAAAAATGTAAATTTTGTTTAAATAATATTATTTTCATGAAATCTAATTAGAAATGTAGTTTTAAAATTTTTCGGACGATTACTTTTAAAATTATATCAAAAAAACGTTATTTTTTAGAAATAATGCGTTTTTCTTAAAAATCAAACAAAAACTGCTGTAACTTTTTTATTTCTTTATAAAAAAATGTAAATTTTGTTTAAATAATTTTATTTTCATGAAATCTAATTAGAAATGTAGTTTTAAAATTTTTCGGTCGATTATTTTTAAAATTATACCAAAAAAACGTTTTTCTTAAAAATCAAACTAAAACTGCTGTAACTTTTTTATTTCTTTATAAAAAAATGTAAATTTTGTTTAAATAATATTATTTTCATGAAATCTAATTAGAAATGTAGTTTTAAAATTTTTCGGACGATTACTTTTAAAATTATATCAAAAAAACGTTATTTTTTAGAAATAATGCGTTTTTCTTAAAAATCAAACAAAAACTGCTGTAACTTTTTTATTTCTTTATAAAAAAATGTAAATTTTGTTTAAATAATTTTATTTTCATGAAATCTAATTAGAAATGTAGTTTTAAAATTTTTCGGTCGATTATTTTTAAAATTATACCAAAAAAACATTTTTCTTAAAAATCACACAAAAACTGCAGAAACTTTTTTATTTCTTTATAAAAAAATGTAAATTTTAATTAAATAATTTTATTTTCATGAAATCTAATTAGAAATGTAGTTTTAAAATTTTTCGGACGATTACTTTTAAAATTATATCAAAAAAACGTTATTTTTTAGAAATAATGCGTTTTTCTTAAAAATCAAACAAAAACTGCTGTAACTTTTTTATTTCTTTATAAAAAAATGTAAATTTTGTTTAAATAATTTTATTTTCATGAAATCTAATTAGAAATGTAGTTTTAAAATTTTTCGGTCGATTATTTTTAAAATTATACCAAAAAAACGTTTTTCTTAAAAATCAAACTAAAACTGCTATAACTTTTTTATTTCTTTATAAAAAAATGTAAATTTTGTTTAAATAATATTATTTTCATGAAATCTAATTAGAAATGTAGTTTTAAAATTTTTCGGACGATTACTTTTAAAATTATATCAAAAAAACGTTATTTTTTAGAAATAATGCGTTTTTCTTAAAAATCAAACAAAAACTGCTGTAACTTTTTTATTTCTTTATAAAAAAATGTAAATTTTGTTTAAATAATTTTATTTTCATGAAATCTAATTAAAAATGTAGTTTTAAAATTTTTCGGTCGATTATTTTTAAAATTATACAAAAAAAACTTTTTCTTAAAAATCACACAAAAACTGCAGAAACTTTTTTATTTCTTTATAAAAAAATGTAAATTTTGTTTAAATAATTTTATTTTCATGAAATCTAATTAGAAATGTAGTTTTAAAATTTTTCGGACGATTACTTTTAAAATTATATCAAAAAAACGTTATTTTTTAGAAATAATGCGTTTTTCTTAAAAATCAAACAAAAACTGCAAAAACTTTTTTATTTCTTTATAAAATAATGTAAATTTTGTTTAAATAATTTTATTTTCATGAAATCTAATTAGAAATGTAGTTTTAAAATTTTTCGGTCGATTATTTTTAAAATTATACCAAAAAAACCTTTTTCTTAAAAATCACACAAAAAATGCAGAAACTTTTTTATTTCTTTATAAAAAAATGTAAATTTTGTTTAAATAATTTTATTTTCATGAAATCTAATTAGAAATGTAGTTTTAAAATTTTTCGGACGATTACTTTTAAAATTATATCAAAAAAACGTTATTTTTTAGAAATAATGCGTTTTTCTTAAAAATCAAACAAAAACTGCTGTAACTTTTGTATTTCTTTATAAAAAAATGTAAATTTTGTTTAAATAATTTTATTTTCATGAAATCTAATTAGAAATGTAGTTTTAAAATTTTTCGGTCGATTATTTTTAAAATTATACCAAAAAAACGTTTTTCTTAAAAATCACACAAAAACTGCAAAAACTTTTTTATTTCTTTATAAAAAAATGTAAATTTTGTTTAAATAATTTTATTTTCATGAAATCTAATTAGAAATGTAGTTTTAAAATTTTTCGGACGATTATTTTTAAAATTATACCAAAAAAACGTTATTTTTTAGAAATAATGCGTTTTTCTTAAAATCAAACAAAAACTGCTGTAACTTTTTTACTTCTTTATAAAAAAATGTAAATTTTGTTTAAATAATTTTATTTTCATGAAATCTAATTAGAAATGTAGTTTTAAAATTTTTTGGTCGATTATTTTTAAAATTATACAAAAAAAACTTTTTTCTTAAAAATCATACAAAAACTGCAGAAACTTTTTTATTTCTTTATAAAAAAATGTAAATTTTGTTTAAATAATTTTATTTTCATGAAATCTAATTAGAAATGTAGTTTTAAAATTTTTCGGACGATTACTTTTAAAATTATATCAAAAAAACTTTATTTTTTAGAAATAATGCGTTTTTCTTAAAAATCAAACAAAAACTGCTGTAACTTTTTTATTTCTTTATAAAAAAATGTAAATTTTGTTTAAATAATTTTATTTTCATGAAATCTAATTAGAAATGTAGTTTTAAAATTTTTCGGTCGATTATTTTTAAAATTATACCAAAAAAACGTTTTTCTTAAAAATCACACAAAAACTGCAGAAACTTTTTTATTTCTTTATAAAAAAATGTAAATTTTGTTTAAATAATATTATTTTCATGAAATCTAATTAGAAATGTAGTTTTAAAATTTTTTGGACGATTACTTTTAAAATTATATCAAAAAAAACGTTATTTTTTAGAAATAATGCGTTTTTCTTAAAAATCAAACAAAAACTGCTGTAACTTTTTTATTTCTTAATAAAAAAATGTAAATTTTGTTTAAATAATTTTATTTTCATGAAATCTAATTAGAAATGTAGTTTTAAAATTTTTTTGACGATTATTTTTAAAATTATACCAAAAAAACGTTATTTTTTAGAAATAATGCGTTTTTCTTAAAAATCAAACAAAAACTGCTGTAACTTTTTTATTTCTTTATAAAAAAATGTAAATTTTGTTTAAATAATTTTATTTTCATGAAATCTAATTAAAAATGTAGTTTTAAAATTTTTCGGTCGATTATTTTTAAAATTATACCAAAAAAACGTTTTTCTTAAAAATCACACAAAAACTGCAAAAACTTTTTTATTTCTTTATAAAAAAATGTAATTTTGTTTAAATAATATTATTTTCATGAAATCTAATTAGAAATGTAGTTTTAAAATTTTTCGGACGATTACTTTTAAAATTATATCAAAAAAACGTTATTTTTTAGAAATAATGCGTTTTTCTTAAAAATCAAACAAAAACTGCTGTAACTTTTTTATTTCTTTATAAAAAAATGTAAATTTTGTTTAAATAATTTTATTTTCATGAAATTTAATTAGAAATGTAGTTTTAAAATTTTTCGGTCGATTATTTTTAAAATTATACCAAAAAAACGTTTTTCTTAAAAATCACACAAAAACTGCAAAAACTTTTTTATTTCTTTATAAAAAAATGTAATTTTGTTTAAATAATATTATTTTCATGAAATCTAATTAGAAATGTAGTTTTAAAATTTTTCGGACGATTACTTTTAAAATTATATCAAAAAAACGTTATTTTTTAGAAATAATGCGTTTTTCTTAAAAATCAAACAAAAACTGCTGTAACTTTTTTATTTCTTTATAAAATAATGTAAATTTTGTTTAAATAATTTTATTTTCATGAAATCTAATTAGAAATGTAGTTTTAAAATTTTTCGGTCGATTATTTTTAAAATTATACCAAAAAAACCTTTTTCTTAAAAATCACACAAAAAATGCAGAAACTTTTTTATTTCTTTATAAAAAAATGTAAATTTTGTTTAAATAATTTTATTTTCATGAAATCTAATTAGAAATGTAGTTTTAAAATTTTTCGGACGATTACTTTTAAAATTATATCAAAAAAACGTTATTTTTTAGAAATAATGCGTTTTTCTTAAAAATCAAACAAAAACTGCTGTAACTTTTGTATTTCTTTATAAAAAAATGTAAATTTTGTTTAAATAATTTTATTTTCATGAAATCTAATTAGAAATGTAGTTTTAAAATTTTTCGGTCGATTATTTTTAAAATTATACCAAAAAAACGTTTTTCTTAAAAATCACACAAAAACTGCAAAAACTTTTTTATTTCTTTATAAAAAAATGTAAATTTTGTTTAAATAATTTTATTTTCATGAAATCTAATTAGAAATGTAGTTTTAAAATTTTTCGGACGATTATTTTTAAAATTATACCAAAAAACGTTATTTTTTAGAAATAATGCGTTTTTCTTAAAAATCAAACAAAAACTGCTGTAACTTTTTTATTTCTTTATAAAAAAATGTAAATTTTGTTTAAATAATTTTATTTTCATGAAATCTAATTAGAAATGTAGTTTTAAAATTTTTTGGTCGATTATTTTTAAAATTATACAAAAAAAACTTTTTTCTTAAAAATCATACAAAAACTGCAGAAACTTTTTTATTTCTTTATAAAAAAATGTAAATTTTGTTTAAATAATTTTATTTTCATGAAATCTAATTAGAAATGTAGTTTTAAAATTTTTCGGACGATTACTTTTAAAATTATATCAAAAAAACTTTATTTTTTAGAAATAATGCGTTTTTCTTAAAAATCAAACAAAAACTGCTGTAACTTTTTTATTTCTTTATAAAAAAATGTAAATTTTGTTTAAATAATTTTATTTTCATGAAATCTAATTAGAAATGTAGTTTTAAAATTTTTCGGTCGATTATTTTTAAAATTATACCAAAAAAACGTTTTTCTTAAAAATCACACAAAAACTGCAGAAACTTTTTTATTTCTTTATAAAAAAATGTAAATTTTGTTTAAATAATATTATTTTCATGAAATCTAATTAGAAATGTAGTTTTAAAATTTTTTGGACGATTACTTTTAAAATTATATCAAAAAAAACGTTATTTTTTAGAAATAATGCGTTTTTCTTAAAAATCAAACAAAAACTGCTGTAACTTTTTTATTTCTTAATAAAAAAATGTAAATTTTGTTTAAATAATTTTATTTTCATGAAATCTAATTAGAAATGTAGTTTTAAAATTTTTTTGACGATTTTTTTTAAAATTATACCAAAAAAACGTTATTTTTTAGAAATAATGCGTTTTTCTTAAAAATCAAACAAAAACTGCTGTAACTTTTTTATTTCTTTATAAAAAAATGTAAATTTTGTTTAAATAATTTTATTTTCATGAAATCTAATTTGAAATGTAGTTTTAAAATTTTTCGGACGATTATTTTTAAAATTATACCAAAAAAACGTTTTTCTTAAAAATCACACAAAAACTGCAGAAACTGTTTTATTTCTTTATAAAAAAATGTAAATTTTGTTTAAATAATTTTTTTTTCATGAAATCTAATTAGAAATGTAGTTTTAAAATTTTTCTGTCGATTATTTTTAAAATTATACCAAAAAAACGTTATTTTTTAGAAATAATGCGTTTTTCTTAAAAATCAAACAAAAACTGCTGTAACTTTTTTATTTCTATATAAAAAAATGTAAATTTTGTTTAAATAATTTTGTTTTCATGAAATCTAATTAGAAATGTAGTTTTAAAATTTTTCGGTGGATTATTTTTAAAATTATACCACAAAAACGTTTTTCTTAAAAATCACACAAAAACTGCAGAAACTTTTTTATTTCTTTATAAAAAAATGTAAATTTTGTTTAAATAATTTTACTTTCATGAAATCTAATTAGAAATGTAGGTATAAAATTTTTCGGACGATTACTTTTAAAATTATATCAAAAAAACGTTATTTTTTAGAAATAATGCGTTTTTCTTAAAAATCAAACAAAAACTGCTGTAACTTTTTTATTTCTTTATAAAAAAATGTAAATTTTGTTTAAATAATTTTATTTTTATTAAATCTAATTATAAATGTAGTTTTAAAATTTTTCGGTCGATTATTTTTAAAATTATACCAAAAAACGTTTTTCTTAAAAATCACACAAAAACTGCAGAAACTTTTTTATTTCATTATAAAAAAATGTAAATTTTGTTTAAATAATTTTATTTTCATGAAATCTAATTAGAAATGTAGTTTTAAAATTTTTCGGACGATTATTTTTAAAATTATACCAAAAAAACGTTATTTTTTAGAAATAATGCGTTTTTCTTAAAAATCAAACAAAAACTGCTGTAACTTTTTTATTTCTTAATAAAAAAATGTAAATTTTGTTTAAATAATTTTATTTTCATGAAATCTAATTAGAAATGTAGTTTTAAAATTTTTCGGACGATTATTTTTAAAATTATACCAAAAAACGTTTTTCTTAAAAATCACACAAAAACTGCAGAAACTTTTTTATTTCTTTATAAAAAAATGTAAATTTTATTTAAATAATTTTATTTTCATGAAATCTAATTAGAAATGTAGTTTTAAAATTTTTCTGTCGATTATTTTTAAAATTATACCAAAAAAACATTATTTTTTAGAAATAATGCGTTTTTCTTAAAAATCAAACAAAAACTGCTGTAACTTTTTTATTTGCTTATAAAAAAATGTAAATTTTGTTTAAATAATTTTATTTTCATGAAATCTAATTAGAAATGTGATTTTAAAATTTTTCGGTCGATTATTTTTAAAATTATACCAAAAAAACGTTTTTCTTAAAAATCACAAAAAAACTGCAAAAACTTTTTTATTTCTTTATAAAAAAATGTAAATTTTGTTTAAATAATTTTATTTTCGTGAAATCTAATTAGAAATGTAGTTTTAAAATTTTTCGGACGATTATTTTTAAAATTATACCAAAAAAACTTTATTTTTTAGAAATAATGCGTTTTTCTTAAAAATCAAACAAAAACTGCTGTAACTTTTTTATTTCTTTATAAAAAAATGTAAATTTTGTTTAAATAATTTTATTTTCATGAAATCTAATTGGAAATGTAGTTTTAAAATTTTTCGGACGATTATTTTTAAAATTATACCAAAAAAACGTTATTTTTTAGAAATAATGCGTTTTTCTTAAAAATCAAACAAAAACAGCTGTAACTTTTTTATTTTTTTATAAAAAAATGTAAATTTTGTTTAAATAAGTTTATTTTCATGAAATCTAATTAGAAATGTAATTTTAAAATTTTTCGGTCGATTATTTTTAAAATTATACCAAAAAAACGTTTTTCTTAAAAATCACACAAAAACTGCAGAAACTTTTTTATTTCTTTATAAAAAAATGTAAATTTTGTTTAAATAATTTTATTTTCATGAAATCTAATTAGAAATGTAGTTTTAAGATTTTTCGGTCGATTATTTTTAAAATTATACCAAAAAAACGTTTTTCTTAAAAATCACACAAAAACTGCAGAAACTTTTTTATTTCTTTATAAAAAAATTTAAATTTTGTTTAAATAATTTTATTTTCATGAAATCTAATTAGAAATGTAGTTTTAAAATTTTTCGGACGATTATTTTTAAAATTATACCAAAAAAACGTTATTTTATAGAAATAATGCGTTTTTCTTAATAATCAAACAAAAACTGCTGTAACTTTTTTATTTCTTAATAAAAAAATGTAAATTTTGTTTAAATAATTTTATTTTCATGAAATCTAATTAGAAATGTAGTTTTAAAATTTTTCGGACGATTATTTTTAAAATTATACCAAAAAAACGTTTTTTTTTAAATTCACACAAAAACTGCAGAAACTTTTTTATTTCTTTATAAAAAAATGTAAATTTTGTTTAAATAATTTTATTTTCATGAAATCTAATTAGAAATGTAGTTTTAAAATTTTTCTGTCGATTATTTTTAAAATTATACCAAAAAAACGTTATTTTTTAGAAATAATGCGTTTTTCTTAAAAATCAAACAAAAACTGCTGTAACTTTTTTATTTCTTTATAAAAAAATATAAATTTTGTTTAAATAATTTTATTTTCATGAAATCTAATTAGAAATATAGTTTTCAAATTTTTCGGACGATTATTTTTAAAATTATACCAAAAAAACATTTTTCTTAAAAATCACACAAAAACTGCAGAAACTTTTTTATTTCTTTATAAAAAAATGTAAATTTTTTTTAATTAATTTTATTTTCATGAAATCTAATTAGAAATGTAGTTTTAAAATTTTTCGTTCGATTATTTTTAAAATTATACCAAAAAAACCTTTTTCTTAAAAATCACACAAAAACTGCAGAAACTTTTTTATTTCTTTATAAAAAAATGTAAATTTTGTTTAAATAATTTTATTTTCATGAAATCTAATTAGAAATGTAGTTTTAAAATTTTTCTGTCGATTATTTTTAAAATTATACCAAAAAAACGTTATTTTTCAGAAATAATGCGTTTTTCTTAAAAATCAAACAAAAACTGCTGTAACTTTTTTATTTCTTTATAAAAAAATGTAAATTTTATTTAAGTAATTTTATTTTCATGAAATCTAATTAGAAATGTAGTATTAAAATTTTTCGGTCGATTATTTTTAAAATTATACCAAAAAAACGTTTTTCTTAAAAATCACACAAAAACTGTAGAAACTTTTTTATTTCTTTATAAAAAAATGTAAATTTTGTTTAAATAATTTTATTTTCATGAAATCTAATTAGAAATGTAGTTTTAAAATTTTTCGGACGATTATTTTTAAAATTAAACCAAAAAAACGTTATTTTTTAGAAATAATGCGTTTTTCTTAAAAATCAAACAAAAACTGCTGTAACTTTTTTATTTCTTAATAAAAAACTGTAAATTTTGTTTAAATAATTTTATTTTCATGAAATCTAATTAGAAATGTAGTTTTAAAATTTTTCGGACGATTATTTTTAAAATTATACCAAAAAAACGTTTTTCTTAAAAATCACACAAAAACTGCAGAAACTTTTTTATTTCTTTATAAAAAAATGTAAATTTTGTTTAAATAATTTCATTTTCATGAAATAGATTTCATTATAAATATTATAAATATAAATAATTACAAATACATTTCTAATTAGAATTAGAAATGTAGTTTTAAAATTTTTCTGTCGATTATTTTTAAAATTATACCAAAAAAACGTTATTTTTTATAAATAATGCGTTTTTCTTAAAAATCAAACATAAAAAAATGTAAATTTTGTTTAAATAATTTTATTTTCATGAAATCTAATTAGAAATGTAGTTTTAAAATTTTTCTGTCGATTATTTTTAAAATTATACCAAAAAAACGTTATTTTTTAGAAATAATGCGTTTTTCTTAAAAATCAAACAAAAACTGCTGTAACTTTTTTATTTCGGACGATTATTTTTAAAATTATACCAAAAAAAACGTTTTTCTTAAAAATCACACAAAAACTGCAGAAACTTTTTTATTTCTTTATAAAAAAATGTAAATTTTGTTTAAATAATTTTATTTTCATGAAATCTAATTAGAAATATAGTTTTAAAATTTTTCGGACGATTATTTTTAAAATTATACCAAAAAAACCTTTTTCTTAAAAATCACACAAAAACTGCAGAAACTTTTTTATTTCTTTATAAAAAAATGTAAATTTTGTTCAAATAATTTTGTTTTCATGCAATCTAATTAGAAATGTAGTTTTAAAATTTTTCGGACGATTATTTTTAAAATTATACCAAAAAAACGTTTTTCATACATATCACACAAAAACTGCAGAAACTTTTTTATTTCTTTATAAAAAAATGTAAATTTTATTTAAATAATTTTATTTTCATGAAATCTAATTAGAAATGTAGTTTTAAAATTTGTCTGTCGATTATTTTTAAAATTATACCAAAAAAACGTTATTTTTTAGAAATAATGTGTTTTTCTTAAAAATCAAACAAAAACTGCTGTAACTTTTTTATTTCTTTATAAAAAAATGTAAATTTTGTTTAAATAATTTTATTTTCATGAAATCTAATTAGAAATGTAGTTTTAAAATTTTTCGGTCGATTATTTTTAAAATTATACCAAAAAAACGTTTTTCTTAAAAATCACACAAAAACTGCAGAAACTTTTTTATTTCTTTAAATTTTGTTTAAATAATTTTATTTTCATGAAATCTAATTAGAAATGTAGTTTGAAATGTAGTTTTAAAATTTTTCTGACGATTATTTTTAAAATTATACCAAAAAAACGTTTTTCTTAAAAATCACACAAAAACTGCAGAAACTTTTTTATTTCTTTATAAAAAAATGTAAATTTTGTTTAAATAATTTTATTTTCATGAAATCTAATTAGAAATATAGTTTTAAAATTTTTCGGACGATTATTTTTAAAATTATACCAAAAAAACGTTATTTTTTAGAAATAATGCGTTTTTCTTAAAAATCAAACAAAAACTGCTGTAACTTTTTTATTTTTTTATAAAAAAATGTAAATTTTTTTTAAATAATTTTATTTTCATGAAATCTAATTAGAAATGTAGTTTTAAAATTTTTCGGACGATTATTTTTTAAAATTATACCAAAAAAACGTTTTTCTTAAATATCACACAAAAACTGCAGAAACTTTTTTATTTCTTTATAAAAAATGTAAATTTTGTTTAAATAATTTTATTTTCATGAAATCTAAGTAGAAATGTAGTTTTAAAGTTTTTCTGTCGATTATTTTTAAAATTATACCAAAAAAACCTTATTTTTTAGAAATAATGCGTTTTTCTTAAAATCAAACAAAAACTGCTGTACCTTTTTTATTTCTTTATAAAAAAATGTAAATTTTGTTTAATTATTTTTATTTTCATGAAATCTAATTAGAAATGTAGTTTTAAAATTTTTCGGTCGATTATTTTTAAAATTATACCAAAAAAACGTTTTTCTTAAAAATCAAACAAAAGCTGCAGAAACTTTTTTATTTCTTTATTAAAAAATGTAAATTTTGTTTAAATAATTTTATTTTCATGAAATCTAATTAGAAATGTAGTTTTAAAATATTTCGGACGATTACTTTTAAAATTATATCAAAAAACGTTATTTTTTAGAAATAATGCGTTTTTCTTAAAAATCAAACAAAAACTGCTGTAATTTTTTTATTTCTTTATAAAAAAATGTAAATTTTGTTTACATAATTTTATTTTCATGAAATCTAATTAGAAATGTAGTTTTAAAATTTTTCCGACGATTATTTTTAAAATTATACCAAAAAAGGTTATTTTTTAGAAATAATGCGTTTTTCTTAAAAATCAAACAAAAACTGCTGTAACTTTTTTATTTCTTAATAAAAAAATGTAAATTTTGTTTAAATAATTTTATTTTCATGAAATCTAATTAGAAATGTAGTTTGAAATGTAGTTTTAAAATTTTTCGGACGATTATTTTTAAAATTGTACCAAAAAAACGTTATTTTTTAAAAATAATGCGTTTTTCTTAAAAATCAAACAAAAACTGCTGTAACTTTTTTATTTCTTAATAAAAAATGTAAATTTTGTTTAAATAATTTTATTTTCATGAAATCTAATTAGAAATGTAGTTTGAAATGTAGTTTTAAAATTTTTCGGACGATTATTTTTAAAATTATACCAAAAAAACGTTTTTCTTAAATATCACACAAAAACTGCAGAAACTTTTTTATTTCTTTATAAAAAAATGTAAATTTTGTTTAAATAATTTTATTTTCATGAAATCTAATTAGAAATGTAGTTTTAAAATTTTTCTGTCGATTATTTTTAAAATTATACCAAAAAAACGTTATTTTTTAGAAATAATGCGTTTTTCTTAAAAATCAAACAAAAACTGCTGTAACTTTTTTATTTCTTTATAAAAAAATGTAAATTTTGTTTAAATAATTTTATTTTCATGAAATCTAATTAGAAATGTAGTTTTAAAATTTTTCGGTCGATTATTTTTAAAATTATACCAAAAAAACGTTTTTCTTAAAAATCACACAAAAGCTGCA